>CAJHQP010011765.1:0-14241 GCA_905132765.1 Moricandia arvensis
CTTTGTAAAACACAAGTGTCCATTCTCTCATAACCTGACTAAGATGACTCATGTCTAAATATATACGCCTTGTCTCGTCCAGTGGCTTTCCGAGAGATCCTTGCTTTGTTGCGTCTACTTGGTTCGAGTTCCCTGTGGGAGTACACTTCTTGTCTTTATGGCTAGAAGAGTACAGTCACTTTGCTCTTCGTTTCCTATTTTGCATAACTCTATTGTTTTACAAAGAAAAAAAACAACAAGATAATAAGCCTTTCTATAAAACTAACACAAGGATTACTAAAGAGAAATATGACATGATTTTCGGGGGGCGAACCTTGAAGATCCATGGCTCAATCTTGTAGAGGTAACGTCTTTGATGAAATCGATTTCTATCTCTTTTGCTGCAACCTTTTTCCTTAGGTAGTAGTCACAAGTTCTTCATCAGTGGATGAAATCTGAAAGCCAGGAGGTACATATGTGAAAAGGAATTCATCTTTACGTTTTTATATTTTCGTAGTATTGAGATTTATAACCTGCTTATGATATGAAAAACATTGAATGTTAAAATTACGACCATGAAAGTTAAATTTAAGAATCGCTAATAGATGCACTTTAATATATGTTCTGGTGAGATCGCTCAATAACTTTGTCAGAATATAACTAGGGTTTATCGCTCGACTTAGACATATATATGTAACAATTGCAACTTACATATGTGATTTAGTGATAGATAGTTTATCAACTAGCTTGCCAGAAGCTAATTAGGGTTATCTCTAGACATATGGTACAGTATGTGCACACATACACATTTTATCTACTCCCTCCTTTTTTCTGATAAATGTCGTTATAGATTAAGAAAAAAAATTGTTTTATATATTTTCTAGATAAAAATATATTAAGTATCATAAACTAACGAATATAAAAATATACTAGAGAAATATAAAAATTCACTAAATTTTACATTGAAAATGAAAACATGAATGTAATTTAAAACAAAAAATAATTCTCTAAAAACGTCTTGTAATAAAACGGAGGGAGTGCATATCTTACTATATCAATCACGTGTGTATATGATTTTCCAGCTAATTAAGTGTGTCTTACAAGCTTATTTTACACTTTGTGGCAACAAAAAAAACAATTATACATCTTAAGAACGATGGAAAATACAGATAGCCGAGAGAAGCCCATCATAATGAGTTTTAGGATTTGTAGTACTCTTGAACATGGAAGAATATTAATAAAATAATCAAAAGTTTGTGTTATGAACATAAGATAGTTATCAAAAAAGAAAAGAAAAGTAAAGAAAAAACATGGTAATGAGTGAAGAAATTGTCCGTGTTATAAATCTTGCAAGGAATGTTCATATAATGCTTAGATATATATGAAAACTGCATATATGGACTTATTGATACCCCTAGGCTGATCATCTCATAAAGATTAATTTTCTCAATAATACAGATCTTAGGGAAAAGTCATCTGCTTCATGTATTTTGCTTAGCGTAGTAACAATAGCACATTGAGTAGAACGGGAGGACAATAAATGATGATCATCATCAGTAGTCATGATAATCGTTTAAAAGGTAACAAGTTTCAAGAGAAAAAGGTAATATCTGATTAAGAAAAACCCAAAAACTTAGAGAGATGATCAAAGATGGAGTATAACCTTCAGAGAAAGTTAAGGCTCTATACCTCAGCAAACTCGAACACAGGCAGATTTAACTCAAACCCTTTAAAAGCGGCCTCCAAGTCTTAGTTATTGTTGTGAGTAGATTCTACTGTACTTGCAAAGATCGACCACTTCATTAAATACACTATAGAGTTAGAGCTAGAGAGAGATAGAGAAGGAGACAGCTAACCCTAAAGAAGATGTTATGCAAATGGAGAAGATTTGACAGTTATCATCGGGAATAGGCCACCGGAAAGAGATCAAATCCCAAGAGAAAGTGAAGAAAGAGAGAGACGATAGGAAAAGAGAAAAGAGAGTAGGGTTAAATAAAGAAAATCAGATGATGATGAAGGAGAAAGAGAGAAGACACAAGAATAAAAAGTAGAGAACCGTGTCATAATATTCTATACTACTCTCTCTCTCTCTCTCTCTCTCTCTCTCTCTCTCTCTCTCATAGTCTCTCAATGTCTTTAACCTCTACTGAGATACTTTTTTTATGCAAAAGCTTCGGAGAAATGGAGGCGGGGAAGAGGGCTCAAGCAAGATTTTGAGAGAGAGAGAGAGATGGATGTCAACCTCCATTACCATCCACCAGCTCTTGATGGAGACCGTCTAAAGTGTAAAGAAAAAACTATTTCTTGACGAACATTAACTCTTTTATCACAAAACACAACATGTCGTGGTGTATATCCCGTTCCATCTAGTCTAGAGTTAGCATCTTGATCGATAATTCATGTATCATATGTTGGTCCAATAAATTTATCGGAAGTTCTATGGTTTCTACATATATTAATGATTTTAACTCACGAAAACAATGGATAGAGAAATAACTTAAAATAACACTGAAATATTTGTTGTTCTAAAAGTAGTACATCAAAAAAATTATTGTGTTAAAAAGAATTTTTTTTTAAAAAAAATAAAAAATTAATATATATTTAGGATTAGGTTTAGTAGTTAAGTTTTAGTGTTAAAGTTTAATATTTAGGAGGTGGAACTAGGATTCAATTTAAAAACTGATTGGCTGTGCTATTTTGAGGTGTTTTTTCTGTGCTATTTTTTCTAATAATTTTTATGTGTATTATCTAAGGCATTATGCAATGTTCTTGTTCCGAGAATCGAAGATAGGATGATCCAAGAACTAATTGGCTTAAACTACTAGACAAACTGATCGGATTGGATAATGCTAGAAAGAGATGGTCAAATTTGAATAGATTGACTGTAGAGGAAGAAGAGTCAGATCGATGTATGATAGGATCAGAGAGGATAAACCATGATATGAACAAAGCTAGGATAATAATTGTTTTTGAGCCATTCAAAGCTCGGTCAGTCAGTCTTACACTCGAATTATGCTTAAGTAGTCCAGTCCACGAATTTCAGAAGTGCTTGGACAGTGATTCAGACAATGCAAAATTTTCAGATAGCAATAGATGGATTCAAATAAGTGTTGTCAGATTCAGACATGGTAGTTGAGCTGGTCGGCTGGATAACGGTTGTTCAAAATCAAACAAAAAGGTTGAAATTGTTGGTCGAACTAAGATGAGTTTATTCAAACAGTCAAGATCAGATTCATACAAGGTTGGTCAATTCAGATATAGCTGTAGGACATGTCGGCTGGAACAGTTAGCCTTAAATTGTCAAGAAGAATTGCTAGCTATTACAAATGACTACCGAGATGCAGCAACTGACAACACTATTAACAGTTTCAGAAACAACTTAACAACAAAAAATATCCCAAAGGTCCACGATAAACAAAACTGTTTAAAATTATTTTGCAAAAAAAAAAAAAAAAACAAAAACAAAACTGTTTAAAATTGTGAAAATATACCATGCCGTCAACGAGTTTCAAATTTTCGACAAACTTATCTCCAGCGCATGTTTTGTTTCTTTCATGTTTCTCACATATCAAATATTTGACGAGTAAATTTCACGACGCCACAAGTTTACTTCCAGCGGCAGTAACAACAAGATCCTTTACTTTCAGAGTCGAAGAGATATTTATTTGTGGAATTCAAACAAAAGGTTCGAAGACTTCAAAAAGTCTTTCTTTATGCAAATTCAAAAGTCACTTTCAAAATATGTATGCATTTTGTATTCATTTGATCATTTCCAACGAAAGTAAATGTGGAGAGATACCTTAATTATTGTCAAAGTGACGTGTATCTTCTTCAAGACTACCCTTTTATATAAGTATATAATATATAATATATCCAATGACATCACTAAGTAATAATATATATATATTTAAAGGTAATTATTGAACTCTATACTACTTTTATTATATTCACACATTCTATTCGAACATCCTTTGGAAAATAAAACGTAATAGGATGGACGTATACTAGCTAGCGTCCTGGTTCGATTCATTTGGTTAGCACAATCTTAGAGAAGAAAACTTGAACGCTTATATTGTTAACAAAAAAAAAAAACTTGAACGCTTATGACTCGAGTTATAGTCTTCACCAAATTTTAATTTGAGAAGTTTGTAACGTTTTCTATATATTTGACAAGATTGAATCTGAAATTGTTATTTTCTATAATTTGATAAATTTGTATGCATTTTGATAAGCTATGAGTCGACCAGCAATAGTGTAATTTGGGACTCACATATGGAAGTTGCTGTGGTGGCTGACGGTCAGGCGTGAGATAGGCTTCGATCATTATCTCACAATTTGTTCTGGGTCGTGTGGGTCCCATCCCGTTTTAACGTTTTCTTTTTTTGGTGGCACCTCTTTTCTCGTTTTCTTCGTATGAAACTTTACAAATTGTAACAAAACTTTACCCAACAAAAAAAAATCACTTTGGCAAAAAATGTCATGAAAATCTAAAAATATCATATCAGTTTCACCTATAAATTTATAAAATTTTGGATAACTTATAAGTCTCAGTTTATTATAATGATGAAATAATAAAGAAAAGATAGGACAGTTCTCAAAAAAAAAATTATTCATTTTCTTTTCACAAAAATACACTCATGTTATTATTTTATTAGATACTATGTTTTGTATTTTTGATTTTAAATTTATTGTTAAATCATAAAAAGTTTTCAACTCTTAGACCATATTATCCCAAAAACCCTTTATGGGTTTCTTAACTTTTTTTTTGTTAATTTAAAAAAAATTAAAAGAGCACTAATTGCAGGTTGCCACGTGTCGGTGAGATCCGCAAACAATACAAAAAAACCTTAGTAACCGGTTCTTATTTGGTGATTTTGGGGAGTGGTTTTTGAGTTTTGGGGGAATGGTTTTTTTGTTTTTTGCCTTTTTGGTGAGTCCCACCCTCTTAAAAAACCCAAAATCCCAAAGGATATTCATGCCCTTACGACCTCAAAATTAATTTGCCTTGAGTTGAATATATCATATTAAGTTGTTGTTCTTGTGTGGAAATGCTCTTGAGAATTGGGTGGAAGTTTTGGCAACTACTTAACTAACCAACTAACTACTGATATATAAGACAAAATATTTTAAAATCCTATTTCGTGTATGATATATACGAGTTTAGGGCAAAGGTTTATTTTTTCTGCTAAACTAAAATCAACAATACATGAGCGAAATAGCATTGGAACTTATTCTTATTTAATATATGTGTGTTGTTGAAACGAAGCATAGAAGTGAAGCAAAAGCAAAGTCCATGATCCTAGAAAGTAGAAAGTGTCATTTTCTTATCCCACCTTGTCTCTTTTCGGTTACCTATTTGACACTGGGACTAAATTATTACTATATATTCAACATTTAATGCTATTGTATACTCGTGTATATATATAAAATAACTATGTAAGTTTTGGTGAGTTCCTATTCGCCACCAACCGTAAGTGGAATAATCATACATGGCAAGTTCGAACAATACTATTTTATATATTTAATTAAAGATATTTTTTAGTCAAATAAAAATATTTAATCTATTATCGTTACTATTAAATGTGATACAGTATTTTCTGTTGTTTTTCTTGTTTCTACTACCTCCGTTTCTAAATATAAGATGTTTAGAAAAAAACACACATATTAAAAAAATTACTTTTTATCTAAAAACAATCACTGAAATTATAAATTAATAAATATTTGACCAATTATAAAATAGATGAATAAATATGATTGGATACACAGTTTTTAATAAAGTAAAAGTTTACCTAGAAAGATGAGAACATCTTATATATTGAAACATCAATTTTTTCTAAAACATCTTATAATTAAGAATTAGGAAGTACAATAAATGAATCCATTGATATATTTATTGTTTAATGTTTACACAATGCTATGTTTTTAGGACTGTATTATAGAAGAAAATTTACACATATACCTTAAGGAAACTGTTGGACCATATTTGATGTAAAAAAAAGAGGGCTACACTTGCTCAGTCATGCCTTTTTACCAGTATTTTGAAATCCGACCAAATTCTAGGTTGAACCGGTAAATCTGGTGATCTAATATGTAATTCGTTTAAGTTTTAGAAAAAACTATTATTTAAAAATGTGATAAAAACTTATATAAAATCATTAAATCTAGAATTTAACTACCGGTTGAACCACTGGTTAAACTAATATGTAATTTTACTTATTTTTTTAGATCTTTTGAGTGACATTATTAAAATATGTTTTGTATTCAAATTAAGAAGTTAGGTTTTTAGTTTAAAAAATAAAATAAAAAGATCATATGATCATGTGGGTTATAAATCTATTAACAAAACTATTTGATGTGATTTGCTATTATTTTATTTTTGTTATCGATAATATTTTACAATACTATGTTTTACTTTTTGCTTATTTGGATTTAAGTTTAATTTATTATTTACATTAGACATTTAAATACTTTTTTTTAATTTTGATATATTTTATTATATGATATAACTCTTAACTTGTTGAAAAAAACTTTGAAGAGTCTAAATTATTTTTCTGATATTATGTATGTGAAATGAAAATCAAAATAAAGAAAACTAAAATTAAATTTTTTCTAAATTTATTTAACACATAAAATATTTCTTATATTTTTCAGTACCTAATATACTATTATATAATAAAATTAAATAATTTATTAATCGGCAGTTCGGCTGTGGTCGATCCAATAACAACGTGATGATCCGGAAAGTTGTCTGGTCAGTATCCGGGTCGGGTTCAAAACTTTGCCTTTCACAAATGTTAATTTTAAGCCTAAAACATATAGCGTTGATAGCTTTGTAATACAATGTATAAATTGGACTAGATATCGAATTATACTATCCTACATACGCATGCGAGAGGTGGCAGAAGGTTGCTAATGTACACTCTAAATTTAGATAAATTCATATCCACCCAACTAGCTAGTATATTAAACATACATTATTCATCATGCAATGCTGAGATCTATTGAATTAATTAATATAAACATGGCTATGTAATCTGCTAGTTAAGTAGAACCAACTAATGTTCTGAAATCCTTAAAATGCTAACTTTAGTAAAGTTCCAATTGTATTTACTTCTTTACTAGGTGCTAACATGCGTGCGCAGAGTGAACCAACTATAAAAGATTATACTTTTTAGTCTAAATATTTTGGGAAAGTAAATATCAGGGTCACATATATTACATGTTATAAAATAACGGATTGAACTAAATTTATTATGTTTATATAAGGTTAGTTACATTTTTTCTTAAAAAAATTCTTAAGCGAAGTAAGTCTATTGTATAATATTCGATATTTTAACCCTAAAATCACACCAAAAAAGTCCATAATTGATCACATATTAATTCAAAATTGTGACCATAGCTATTTAATACTATCATATAGTAAAACGATCAATCATTGCGAATATTATCTTCTAGAATTGGAAAGAATACAATAGACTTTCCATAACTTAAATACCACAAATACGAAAGTCAATCATTCTAAAAGTGTTTGGCTGATTGAAATTTCATGACCAAATTTCATTAATTGTTTGAATTGGAGGATTCAATCTTTAACACCGTGATTTACTCCATTAAAGAAATATAGCTTAATCAGGATCCAGAGTTTTTTTTTTCCGATTCATTCAAATTTATGAACTATATGATTCATTTTCCAATAATATTTTCATATTGTATCTAAGTGTTTATAATCAGAATAATATGATTATATTGTTTATGTGATCGAGTATACACAACTATTATGCTAACAAATTACTAATAATAACTAACTTATATACAACAATACATAAACAAATCGCACAACATTCTGCTTGTTTTTGGTATATTATATAACATAAATTAGAAAAATATATATAATATGATGGTCAATAACATAAATTATTTCGAGTTGATATGAATGTTAAAAAGTATCGATATAACTTAACACGGCATATAAATTATATTATCTACAGGTTTTACATTTTATACAATAGTGTCGTTATATGGATGTATAAAAAATTTAATATTCTAAATTTAGTGAACACGTTCATGAAATGAGACTATGTATTTTTGGCAAGGTACTTAGAATAAATGCTTAGAATCAATATGCATAAAATGAAATACTATATGTCTTTGGAAATGGCATGACATGTAATTAGTCTAAGCCAAAGAGGGTTATTTAAAAGAGGTTGTGAGGTTGAATGTGGTGTTGACACCTAGAAAATGACAAAATTGTTAATAACACATGTGATAAAGGTTTATTTATAAAAGTGCTCCTCAAATAATAAAAAGGGTTTTTTTTTTTAATTATGAATTTCACTCTCTCCATTGTGTTATATCAGCGATATGGAAACTATACCTATCGTTATTTATTTTATTATAATCTTCTCTTAAAATTTGAATGGTTGTTCAATATGTTTTCCCTTTTAAGGTATTTCAATTAATATTTTTTGTACATCTGCTTCTGATGTGTTCACACTTTTTTATAATAAATCAACAAATAAAAAGCTATCACTAGTTATTAATGTTCAAAAATTATTATAGGTGATAACTAGGCGTTTTGTATACACTTAATAACTAGATAGATTATTCGAGACATAAGTAGAATCTAAGCAATAACGAATAATTTCTTTACTTATTATATACTTTACTTCTTATATAGATATTTTTAATTATTCGATTTAATTATATAATTTTGATGAATTAAAAAAGTTAGATATACAAATAAAAATCAAACATACTTGTGGACTTGCACTAGAATTGTTGTTTAATTAGCCGGTTTGCACCAAATTAAATATATATAGAACCATTTAGACCGATATAAACTTATTTATGATGCTTTAAACCGGTTTATTTCGTTTAAACCAGTTTTTTATTAAAAAATATATTTCGGTTACCTAATCAAGTGTTTAGACGCCGTAAACTGATTTCTTAGAACCTTTCTAATTATAAACGAACAACTAGATTTTGACCCGCGCTTGGAAAGCGTGGATTTTTGATTTTTACTGTTTTAAAAATATTATTTAAGATATTTGTAAACCGACAATTTTTAGATATTTATAGGTTTCTACAAACTTACACAAACCTTGAATGATCCTATTCGACACTGTCCGTAAATTCATAATATCCGGATGTAAAATTGTTTTAAATCCCAACATTCAGAAAAACCGAATTGTAGTCGATAGATATTTAGATGAACATTTCTAACACCCGCATGGGTGGTATCGTAAATTGTAATGTATAACATATATAATTGTGTTTATTTTATATATGTTTGTATATGTTTGAAGTTGTTCACACACTACAAGAAAATGAGAAATTTCCAACGGGCAAATCCGTTGGAAAATGGTCAGAAATGGTTTGTTCTGACGGATTTCCAACGGATTTGACCGTCAATTCTATTTCGTCAGAAATTTTTACCTCGTCAAAAACCCGTTGGAAATTTCTAACCGTTTTTTGACGGATTTTTTTCGGTTGGAAATTTATGTCGGAATATTTATCCGTCAAAAATTTCTGACGGATGTATCCGTCAAAATGTTTTGATCGATATGGCTGTCAAAAATTTCTAACGGAGTAATCCATCAGAATTTATTTTTTTTCAAATATAATTCAAAATCTTCAAATTTAATAATTTAGATAATTAAAAATTTAAAATTTAAAATAAAAATTTAAAATAAAATTATAACTTAAAATATGAATTTAATTAAGATTGCAAATTTTCATAATTAAACATTTAAGACAACATAATTAAAATATTTAACTTGTTACAAAGGAATTTAAAATACATAGTAGTTGAAAAACATGGCTGGGGAACAATTGTTCTTTGCGCAGACGGGGAATCCGATTATGTTGCTCATGGGAAGAACCAGAGAAAAAATCCACATAAAACCTATAGAACAAAAAGAACAATGAATACAAGAACAACAGTTAATAATCAATCAAAAACATATAACATGTTATAGAACATATACAACATAAAGAATAACTAATTAAGAACATAAAACATATATACATATATATATTAAAAATGTTTAAAAAAACAATTAAAAATATAGATATATATTAAAAACGTTTTTAAATATATACATATATAAACAATGTTTTAAAAAAAACAATTAAATCACAAAAATGTATACATAAATATTAAAAACGTTTTAAAATATATACATATATATTAAAAACGTTTCTTAAAAAACGATAACAGAGATAGCACAAAAAATATATACATAGATACTAAAATCCTTTTAAAATATATACATATATTTTAAAAGCATTTAAAAAATATATATAATAAACATAATTCTATAGATCTAAATACAAACAACATCAATGACAAAATCTTCAATTACAAAACCTAAACAAAAAAAAATCTTACATATCGGGAAAGAGGGTGCTGGCCAGAACGGATGGGTTGATGGAGATGGCCGGGACGCTTGTGGGTGACGGAGATGGCCGGAGAATCAAGCTTTAATCAACGGAGAGAGACATGGGGGGAGAGGAGCCGTTTTCTGCGAAGGTACCAGAGAGGAATGAGACATTAGGGTAAATGGCTGAGTGGTTATATATCAAAACTTTCTGACCGAAAATTCGGTTGGAAATCGGTTGGAAATCGGTTGGAAATTTCTGACCGACAAGTATCCGTTGGAAGTTTCTGACCAAAAAATGTCCGTCGGAAATTTCTGACCGAAGAAGTTCCGTCGGAAATTTCTGATCGAAGAGACTCCGTCAAAAATCCGTTGGAAAGTTTTGACGGATTTTTTGTCCGTCAGAAGTTTTTGACGGATTTCCAACGACCATAATTTAAAATTATTGTCGTTGGAAAATCGTTGGAAAATTTTGACCGTTTTCCGACCGATTTTGTGCCGTCAGAAATTTTCGACCAATCGCAATATCCGTTGGAAATCCGTTAGAAATTTCCGACCGAAAAAAGTCGGTTGGAATGTCCGTCAGTTCTGTCTCTTTTTCTTGTAGTGACATTGTATTATTGTTTGATCTATTAGAGAAGAAAATAAATGTAATATTTAAATCATATAAATACTATACTATCTTATATTTATGTTGAAATAAGAAAAATTATATAACTAAGAAATTAATATGATTGTCTAAATTATCATAATTTTTATGTTTGTATATAACATATTTAAATTAATAGCAAACATCTTTAAAATAGTTAATATAAATATAGTTATTATAACAACCTGAGAAAAACAAATATAAATATATATATATATATATATATATATGTAAATATATATTTATATTACATATTTACGTTAACGATTTTTTTTGAAATGAATATGTTTAATCATACACATTGAAATATTTTGGCCCTAACTATTGATTTAATGATATATTTATGGATTTTTTAAAATAATTTTGTATATACAATTGAAATATTTTGGGTCTTATGTTAATGAAATTACTAAAAAAACATTAAAGAAATAACACTACTATCTTTGTTTCTAAACAATTTTTTTTAAAAACTGCTACTTATGTTTCCAAACAATTTTTTTAACTGTTATTCATGTTTCCAAACAATACAAAAAGATACTCTAATTAATAAGATAATTATATAACTAACTTGACATGGTCCATAAATTATGTAATTTTCTAACAAATTTGAAAGAGTTCAAAAGTTAATGATAACTTTTATGGGAGATTTATTTAGGACTCTATTTTATTTGAGTAGATACAACGCTAATGATTTCTTTTTAAGATAATGGAGCTATTTGGTAAGATAAAGGCTTATTTTTCTTTAATAATCGTCTCCATACTTAACCCTAATATATGTCGGCTGCGCATGGAATTTTTAAAACAGTGAAGATTGGTCCAATTTAGCAAAAAGGGTCTAAGTGCCCTGTAGATGGTGAATGTACGCATTCCAGAGACACTGCATTTGTTTCAGAAAGGCTTATATCCGACAATATCTTAATAACCCATGAGTTGGTTTACAATCTGGAGTACAGCGTACTCAACCCTCATTTCAAGAGCCGAACGAAAATGAATACCATACTCCACACACAAGATTCGTCGAAGCTAGATGAAGTTTGTACGTGGGGGAGTTTGTTTCTGTTGTCAGTTTTGTCCGATCACTACAAGAAAACAGCGTTATTCTGACGGACGTTCCGACGGAAAATGAAATCCTCGGAAATTACCGAGGACATTCCGAAGAAATTCCGAGGAAACGAAATTTTATGTTTCCTCGGAATTTTCTGATGGAATACCGAGGAAAGTTTCTCTCCTCGGAAAATACCGATGACTTCCAACGGAAATATAGACGTTAGAGAGCCGTTTGAGAGCCGTTGGGGAATTCCGAGGAAATTCCGACGGAGTAGCCGTTTGGCCTCGGAATTCCGTCGGAATTCCCTCGGTATAGCCGGGCATTTCTCCTATAAAAACACACACTCCTCTTCTCCTCATTCACTCCATATCTCCATCCTCCCTCTTACTCTCTTTACACACGAATTTTATTCATAAAAACATGTCTTCTTCAAACTATTTTCGTTCTTGGATCGATCGACCTCATTTGGATCCGAACACGAGGTTGCTTACGGATGAATACCAACGAGGTATAACCGAATTCATGGGGTTAGCTCAACGACAACCGGAAGCAGTAACAGGTAAGTTAAGATGTCCTTGCTCTAATTGTAAAAATAGAAAGGTTATTAAAGAGTGGAATGTTTGGAGTCATTTATATTTGAATGGGTTTACACGAAGTTACAAAATTTGGTATCATCATGGAGAAACTGATTATGAACATGGTAGTACTAGTGAACCTCAGCCTGCGGTTAGATTAGAAGATCCAATTAGAACGGAAGTAGATTATGGGGTAGGTACTTGAGCAGATGGTAAATGATCATTTTAGAGGGGAAGATTTACCCACTGCTGAAGCTAGGAGATTTTATGGTATGTTGGATGCTGGAAAGCAACCATTGTACGAAGGGTGTAGAGATGGTCATTCAGCTTTATCATCTGCTACAAGACTAATGGGCATTAAAACAGATTATAATTTGGCTGAAGACTGTGTGGATGCGATTGCTGATTTTGTTAAAGGTATTCTACCCGAGGATAATGTAGCTCCTAGTTCATACTACGAGGTTCAGAAACTCGTAGCTGGTCTTGGTTTATCGTATCAGGTAATAGATGTATGCATCGATAACTGCATGATTTATTGGAGGGTGGATGAACAGCGGCGTACATTGCAAATTTTGTGGAAAGCCTCGTTATAAAGATACGAGTGGAAGAGTTCCAGTGCCATATAAAAGGATGTGGTATTTGCCTTTGACGGAAAGGTTGCAGAGGTTGTATATGTCTGAACGCACAGCACAACCAATGAGATGGCATGCGGAGCATTCAACAGATGGTGACATTAGACATCCTTCAGATGCAAAAGCTTGGAAGCATTTCCAATCAACATATCCTGAATTCGCATATGAGAGAAGAAATGTCTACCTTGGATTATGTACTAATGGTTTCAGCCCGTTTGGCAAGAGTGGAAGACAGTATTCTCTATGGCCAGTCATTCTTACACCATACAACTTACCCCCAAACTTGTGCTTGCGACGAGAGTTTTTATTTCTCTCCATTCTCGTTCCCGGACCAGAGCATCCTAGGAGATCACTTGATGTGTTTCTTCAGCCACTAATATATGAGTTGCAACAACTATGGGCTCAAGGTGCTGAACATACGACGTTTCGTGTAAAGAAAACTTTAAAAATGCGGGCAGTACTAATGTGGACAATAAGTGATTTTCCAGCATATGGTATGTTTATCTGGATGGACAACACATGGGAGGCTATCATGTCCATATTGTCAAGATGACACAGATGCTTTCCAACTAAAGAATGGAAGGAAACGTGTTGGTTTGACTGTCACAGGACGATTTCTACCACCTGATCATCCATACCGTCGGAGTAAGACTTTGTTTAGGAAGAACAAGCAGGTGTTTGATGGTCCACCGGAGGAAGTTAGTGGGAAAGGGTTGAAGACACAACTAAGAGATTTTGGTGCAGCAAGGACGCCAGACGTCGGTGGACATGAGCATTTTCCGGTAGATGCTGTTGGAGACCTACATAACTGGCACAAACAAGTATTTTCTGGGATCTGCATACTGGAGGATCATCTGCTAAGGCATAATTTAGATTGTCATGCATATTGAGAAGAACGTTTTTGACAATCTCATGAACACGATCCTTAATGTTCAAGGTAAAACAAAGGATAATTTGAAGTCAAGACTAGATTTAGTCG
>CAJHQP010011766.1:0-14237 GCA_905132765.1 Moricandia arvensis
CTATCGGGCGCTTATTCATTTTAGAGAACAGCCCCGGAGACTAAGCTGTCGCTTGTTCCGAGTTATGTCTATGAACAGTAACGACCAGGTCTATTCATTTCATATTACACCCTAATATCTACTTTCGCTGATTAGGGATATAATACTTATTCTAAACAGTTCAAGCAATCTATAACACGATTAATGAATAGATGAAACCCTAGATCTAACATAAAGTGATTAGATTCATGCTAGCATTAAGTTAGGTTTAGAATAAAGGCTATCAATGAATATATAATTTATTTATGTGTAGCTTAAATAAATCTAACACCCTAAACTAACAATATCGACTACTCAACAATCATGACAATAAACACAGCAAGAAATACTGAATAATACTCCATAAATCTAAATCAAAAACTAAAAATAGGGTTCAAGAAATCTTCTCAGAATCGCTAGAACAAGGTGAAGATTTCTCTCTCCCCTACAAAGTGTTGAATCTAAACAGTTTTTGCTGAAAAGTATGAGAGAAAATTGAGGTGAAAGAGTCTTCGTCTAATAATGGTCATGCCTCCCTTTTATAAGGCTTTTGTGGCGGCTAGAAAGAGGAGAAAATATAATTAGGAAAAATCTCAAAAGATTCTACAGTTTCCTAAAATATCTCCCGCGGGGATCAAGGCTCTGCTTGATCTCTGAGGTTGTTCTCCGGGATATAATTCAAATTTTTTCTTTTTCTTCATGTTTCCATCCAAAGTTCAACAGCCTCTTTTGTACCTGAAATGTCTCGAATAGAGTTGTAAGTACCCTATAATTGCATGAGAAAAATCAATAAATCACAACTAAAATATGCTAAAAACACACTATATCAAAATAAAACGTAATTATGGGCAGTTTTTTTACTAGTGGAACTTTTTTACACAAATTAAGAAATTGAGTACTATATTTGAATTAATTACATATTTTTAGTTAAAAGTATTTGAGATAAAGAAATTATTTATATAATTAATGCATTTTGTGGTTAATATTAAACTAAAACTTGGTATTTTTTATATAAAAAATGATAAAATGACACTTTCTTAAAAAACATAAAGATCCATTGAGCAAAAATGTTTAAATGCAAACTTTTAATAGATTTTATAAAGCATATAACGACGTGGTGGAAATGGATAAAGCTAGAGATCCATTGAGTAATATAATCTCGTCAGACTTGTTCAACTTGCATCATATTTGAGAATCAATTTGCAAAATCATATTTTCAGTGTCATACAACATGTGTAATGTGGTCGATCTTTGAAGTTGTAGGATGACTAGAAGAAATCTGTGGTTTTTTTCTCTTTTAGGTGTTTAATAATAACATAATAAAAAAAGAAAGCTACCAACCATTTTTAAACTTTATATCTTACTTTGTGGTGGTGCTTCAATACTGGACTAAGTCAAAATCCGATGGTTCCATAGAATTAGCAAAGGATAGATCTGAGAAATGGAAGAGTTAAGAAACTTAAGCAAAGTATAGATGCATGCCTTGATCTCCATCTGTTATTGCTATTTCATATCATCTAGAATCTCCAAAGGTATTTCCATTCTTCCAGTTTGCATTCTGTTTCTTGTTCCTCTCTTCTTTGCGCTTTCGTGGCAGTTCAGCTCTTTTTCTCTCATGGCTAGCAAATTTCAATCTTCTTCTCTTTGCTTTTGATCAATGACCTTTGTGTCCACTTCCCTCAAATCTCTGTTGTTTCATCTGCTTTGCTTGTTTCCCCATCGCAAGTCTGTTGGAATGAGAAACTTATTAGAAATGGAGAAAGTGTTTAAGTGTTTGAAGAGAAGAGATTTTATGAAGAGGAAACTTTTTTTATTTCTTGGATGATTCTTGAAAACTTGGATGATACAAAATGAGAAGAGAGTGGAGGTATTTATAGCCTCCAAAATACAAAATATCTTACATATTTTATTCTTAAATCTAGATAATTCTACTAAAATATCTAGATTTTTATCTTAAGGAGGTGGAAGTTTTTTCTAGATAAATTCTAGAACTTGGGTCAAATTTGGGCTAACATGATTATTAGATTATTAGCCCAATGATTAACCCAAATCAAGTTTATGTTTCAACACCCTCCCTTAAACTTGATTTGGTTACTCCGAGTAAGCTCCTCATCTTGATAAAGTCTTCACGCTTGAGTGGTTTGGTGAAGATATCAGCTACTTGATCATTTGTCTTCACATACTCCAATTGCACATCCATCTTGGCAACACATTCTCGAATGTAGTGATAACGAGTATCAATGTGCTTACTCCGATCATGGAAGACTGGATTCTTCGCCAATGCTATTGCCGACTTGTTATCAACAAAGATCTTCGTTGGCTCCTCTTGTGGTAGGCTCAACTCCTTTAGCAAGTTTCGTAACCAAATAGCATGGCAAACACATGAAGTAGCCGCTACGTACTCCGCTTCACAAGTAGAGAGGGTAACAATTGGTTGCTTCTTTGACATCCATGTAAAAGCGGTTTCTCCAATGAAAAATACGAAGCCACTTGTGCTTTTCCGGTCATCAACGTCTCCACCCCAGTCACTATCGCTATATCCAAAAAGCTTGTAATCGTCAGAGATAGAGTAATACAAGCCAAAGTTGATTGTACCTTTGATATAGCGTAAGATCCTCTTAGCTGCCTTGAAATGAGTTGTTGTTGGATGCTCCATATATCGACTCACAACTCCAACCGCGTGTAGGATGTCGGGCCTTGTGCAAGTTAGATAACGTAGACTTCCAACTAAGCTCTTAAAGAGTGTTGGATCAACACTCTCTCCTTCTTCTTCCTTTGATAACTTGACTCCACATTCCATTGGTGTAACAACTGGATTTGAGTCATCCATCTTGAACTTCTTAAGCACTTCTTTAGCATATCCTTCTTGAGTGATGAAGATTCCATTTTCTTCTTGCTTTACTTCAATGCCACGGTAGTATGACATCAATCCAATATCAGTCATCTCGAACTCCTTTGTCATCTCCATCTTGAAATCTTCAAACATAATCGGATTGGTGCCAGTGAATATCAAGTCATCCACATACAAGCATGCAATCAATATATCGTTGTTTTGGGTTTTGATATAAAGTGCATTCTCATATGGACACTTGATTAAGTCTTTCTCCTTGAAGTACTTATCAATCCGAGTGTTCCATACTCTTGGTGCTTGCTTTAATCCATAAAGTGCCTTGTTCAGCCTCAAGACTTTGTCTTCTTCACCTTTGACTATGTAGCCTTGTTGTTGCTCAATGTAGACTTCTTCCTCAAGATCTCCATTTAAGAAGGCAGATTTGACATCCATTTGATGTATCTTCCATCTCATTTGGGCTGCCAATGAAATGATTAGCCTAACTGTTTCTAAACGAGCAACTGGAGAAAATACCTCATCATAGTCGATTCCGGCTCTTTGACTATACCCTTTTGCCACCAGTCTCGCCTTGTATCTTTCAACTTCTCTTTTAGAGTTCTTCTTTGCCTTGTACACCCACTTCACACCTATTGCCTTATGCCCATTAGGAAGTGAAGCCAATTCCCATGTATCATTCTTTTGGATTGACTTGATTTCTTCATCCATTGCACTTTTCCATGACTTCTTTTCTTGAGCTTCTTCAAAGTTCATAGGCTCGCAATCCGCAAAAAGGCAAAATAAAGTGAGATTGTCTTGATTTTCGGTTACCTCATAAATGTCTTGTAGACTTCTAAAACGTGGAGTCCTTTCACTTGAGCTTTCATCCCCTTGAGAACTTGGTGTTGGTGGAGTTGGTGGTGTAGCTGGTTCTTCTCTTATTTGCTCCAAGTTCTCTTCTTCAAAAGATGGAAAGAAGTTGTAGTCTTCATTATTTTATCTCCAATCCCATTCTCCTTCTTCATCAAAGATGACATTCCGACTTATAATTGTCTTCTTTGTTTCAGGATTGTAGATTTTGTAGCCTTTGGAGTTAGCATCATACCCAATGAAAATGTACTTCTCACTTTTGTCGTCTAGTTTGATCCGCGTCTCGTTTGGAACGTGAGCGTGAGCAAGGCTTCCAAAGACTCTTAGGTGTGAGACACCGGGCTTCCTTCCACTCCAAGCTTCTTGTGGTGTCTTTCCAGAAACGCTCTTCGTTGGAGATCGGTTTGATATGTACACCGCACACGCGACTGCTTCTGCCCATAACTCCTTTGGTAGATTCTTACTCTTGAGCATGCTTCTTGCCATCTCAAGAATAGTCCTATTCTTTCTTTCCGCTACTCCATTTTGTTGAGGTGTTCTTGGCACCGTCAATTGTCTTCGAATACCATTATCTTCAAAATACTTCAGAAATTCCTTGGACATAAATTCTCCTCCCCGATCGGATCTCATGGTCTTAATCACAAGACCACTTTCCTTCTCAACTTGGGTTTTAAACTTTTTGAAATTTTCAAACACTTCTGATTTTTCTTTCAAAAAATAAACCCATGTTTTTCTTGAAAAATCATCAATAAAGAGAAGGAAGTAGTTACTCTTACCAAGTGAGCTTGGTTTGATTGGGCCACATACATCTGTATGTATGAGCTCTAATGGCTTTCTTGCTCTTGTCTCCGACTCCTTTGGAAAACTCATTTTGAATTGCTTTCCAAGTAAACACCCTTCACACACTTGATTTGGATGGTTGATGCAAGGTAATCCTCTCACCATTTGTTTCTTAGAAAGTAGCTCCAAGCCTCCAAAGTTGAGATGCCCAAACCGAAGATGCCAAAGCCATGACTCCTCCTTGTAGCACATCTTGAGACATCGTGCAATGTCATTTTGAATGTTTAGGATAAACATTCTATTTCTTGACATTGGTACTTTTGTGATGAGATTATTTGCATTATCTCTTAAAGTAAGGTTATTATCCTTTAGTCGAATATCATAACCTTTCTCCAAGAGTTGTCCTAGGCTCAAGATGTTGGTCTTCATGCTTGGGATGTAATAAACACTGGAAATGAATTGATGATCTCCATTCTTTAAGCGGATGAGAATATTACCTTTACCTTTCACCTCCATCTTCGATTCATCTCCCAAAGCCACATTGGTTTTCACCGATTCATCAAGCTCCACAAACATGGTTTTGTTCCCACACATGTGATTGCTAGCACCACTATCAAGGTACCATCTGCTAACTTCATTTGTCTCATCCTTCTTGTAAGCCATCAATAGCATATCTTCTTCCTTACTCCTTTCTTCAACATAGTTGGACTTCTCTTCAACTCTATTGTTGTTTGGAGTTTTGCATTCAGAAGCATAGTGTCCAAACTTTCCGCATCTATAGCATTTGACGTTTGATTTATCGTACCTTGATTTTGCATTTCCCCTTCCACGACCTCTTGATGAGCTCTCTCCTCTTTGGTTAAAGTTGTCTTCATATGGTCTCCAACCTCGTCCATTTACACCACGACCTCTTCCTCTGAAATGACTGCCACCACGTCTTGGATTATTTCGGCTACTTTCTTCTTTGTGATCAATTCTCATCTTGAGAACTTGCTCAACAATATCCTCTTTCTTCTTCCTCTTTTCTTCATAAGCTTGTAGTGATCCAAGAAGTTGCTCCATCGTCATTGTCTCCAAGTCTTTTGTTTCTTCAATTACGGTAACAATGTGCTCAAATTTTGAATCGAGCGATCTAAGAACTTTCTCCATGATTCTCACCTCATCTAACTTCTCACTATTTCTTTTTAGGTTATTAGTAACCGTCAAGACTCTTGAGAAGTAATCTGAGATGAGTTCTCCTTCCTTCATTTGTAATGACTCAAATTCTCCTCGTAAAGTTTGTAGACGTACCTTCTTAACTTGTTCCGCTCCCTTGTAAGAGGTTTGAAGCTTCTCCCATGCTTCTTTAGATGTCTTTACTCCAGCAACCTTCTCAAATGTATCTTCATCTAAACCTTGATAGATTAGACAGAGAGCCTTCTTGTCTCTCTTTCTTGAATCTCTCAAGCCATCTCTTTGAGCTTGAGATAAACCACCATCATTCTCTGGTTCAATGAAGCCTTTCTCAACTATCTCCCATACATCATGTGCTCCTAAGATAGCAATCATCCTTAAACTCCAATTGTCATAGTTGCTCTTTGTGAGCATTGGAACTTGGAAGGGAACACCACTACTTGCCATCTTCAAAATGATCTTGTAGCTCTGATACCACTTTGTTGGAATGAGAAACTTATTAGAAATGGAGAAAGTGTTTAAGTGTTTGAAGAGAAGAGATTTTATGAAGAGGAAACTTTTTTTATTTCTTGGATGATTCTTGAAAACTTGGATGATACAAAATGAGAAAAGAGTGGAGGTATTTATAGCCTCCAAAATACAAAATATCTTACATATTTTATTCTTAAATCTAGATAATTCTACTAAAATATCTAGATTTTTATCTTAAGGAGGTGGAGGATTTTTCTAGATAAATTCTAGAACTTGGGTCAAATTTGGGCTAACATGATTATTAGATTATTAGCCCAATGATTAACCCAAATCAAGTTTATGTTTCAACAAAGTCATCATCGTAATAATGAACATATATGCCTAAATGGGTTTTGGCTGTCAAAGTCTTGGTATGTGATGTCTTGTTACATGTCTATGACTACAAGGACGTTTTGCCTCGGTTTGCTGTTTTGGCTCTATATTGTCTCCATATTTACCTTGAGGCGGATCTTGTTTTGGTCTTTGTTGGGGCAGTTGTTTCTACTCTTCTCAGCTGTCACATTGAGCCAGTTTTCAACGAGCCATACCTACCTCTCTACAAGACTTCTGGAACTGCAGATGGAACCGTATTGTTCAGCTGTCCTACCCTCCACCGTTCACATTCCGGTTCAGCGTTTTTTCACACGTGTTTTCAGTCCAAACACAGCTGTGTTGGTCGGGGTCATGGTCTTCTTTCTTGTCTCAGGATTGATGTATGAGTTGATCTACTTTTATGCAATACGTTTGCCTCCAAGTCCAACTTGGGAGGGAACTTGTTTCTTTGTGTTGCACGATGTTGCCACCACTACAGAGATAGTGGTGAAGAGAACGCTGCGGTGGACACCACCGCACCTCTCACGGTTATGGCGTTTGTGAGCGTGACAGGCGTTTGGCTCTTCCTTCCTCAACTGCTGCGGAACAATGTTCATGAGAGAGCGGCTGGTGAATGTTTGTTGGTTATTGACTGTGCCAAACGCAAGTTGTTCGTTTCTTCTTCATGATCCTTTTTTATATAACCACAAATAGCAATGCAACCAAAAGTTGATGTTCTATTCAATGTAGTTCAGTCCTTTTTTAACATGAGTATCAAATTTGATCAAGCGCAAGTTAAAGAAGCCTCATGAAGTCAAGAAGACGTACGTAAACCTCCAAAGATTGAAACGTAGCATTGTTTTTCATAAGCCTTTGCCAGAAATGTGTAGAAATAATTATTATCTAACGAATGAAAATCTATTTTATAAGGAAACCAGCCTGCTTGAAAAAGATAATAATAAGAAAATATAATGTTTATATTATATATAATTTATCAATATACGGTCTAGGTTTACGTACGTGTTCTAATATGACAATAATAAGAAAATATAATGTGTATATTATATATAATATATCAATATATTAAAATATACATTTCAAAAAAAATGAGTATAGTATATAATATTATAATATTTCAAATACACATTATATTGATTGATGGCTCTTCAAAACCAATCTCGATCATGCTTGATAATCCTTTTTATTCGGAAGAAGTTTTCTATGAATTTGCTTTAATTTGACTCACGAATTTGCTTCCATGAAGTTTTAAGCTGCAGCTTCTAGTTCTCAGTTTCAGAAACTAGCTTTTTTTTTCTTTTTTTCTTTTGGTCAAACCATACGTATATTAAACTTAATAGAGTTTAAGCTCCAAAGGAGAGAGTACAACAAGGCCACACTGAGCCAAAGATACAAAGATGATGATCAAAAGAAAGATAGAATGAAGATACATGTTACAGAAAGAAACCACAAGAAGTCTCATGACAAAGACATCGAAAGCTTCTTTAAGAATTGCATCTATGGTAACTCTAAGAGTCACAAACTCTGCAATAAAAGCAGAATAGAGCATTAGCCGGGAGGACGATCCTTTCAATACCAGCACTACTTGTTCATCCAATTCACTCAAGACATGAGGAAATATTGGGAAAAGAAACTGCTCCAAGTAGGGAGCAACCGGGAAATAGATACCCGCAATAACCAGATTCATCGGATAAGACTGAATAATGAGTTTTCCTTCAACCTGTGACCAAGGAGAACACATAATCACAGCACCACAATCCGGATAGAATACTATAAGAAACCTGCAAACTGCAGTAAGGGGTCGCACTGAAGCGAATTGGACGCCTTTAAATAGCGCAAATGAAGAACCAAAGGAGACTAACTCCATGGAAACATCGCAGTCTAAAACTAAGATCCACAAATCTATCACACTCCACCCACATAACACTCCATACCATTCAATGATTACTGAGTAAGCGGAGAGCGTGGAGGAACGAGAGTAAACCTGGATAATCGGGAAAGGACATGGTCGGAGAGGAAGCCTCTCAACGCACTGTAGATGAAACGAACTGCATACAACAGTACATAAACACTCACTGACTAGATTTGTATCACCACCACAGCTGAACTGATTTGCCCAAAACTGAAAAACAGATTCCAGGTCCAAGTTTTGGAAGAGCACTTGATGAGAAAGGTTGGGGGATACATCGAGGAGCCAAAGAGCTGCGAGAGCAAGGAAGACAGCTGGAGGATCTGGTGGTTTTAGTTCGATCGGAGGGAGAGAGTCAATGGAAGGAAGCTTACACTGCGGTGGATCTGGAGGAGGCCTGGACCGCGACGGAAGAAGAGCAGTGGCCATCAAAACCATGGACAAGCAGAGGAGGTTCTTCAAAGGAAGGAGGAGTGAACGGCTGAGCTGAAGCGTAGAGAATCCATTGAAACGGCTGTCTTGGGAAGAGGGCCTGGGAGAGTTTTTTTAGGGCGAACTTTGTGCCCCTATTCTTGTCAACTTCTACAGTAGAGATATTAAGAATTGATCGCAGTATAGTTTCAGAAACTAGCTATGATACCAATCTGTTCTATCAATGTTATTTGTTCTCGTATCTTATTTCATCAAAGGAGTACTGGCTATATAGACTTACATTAACTTGAACAATATTATAATGCATTAGACTCGGAAACTGACTCCACTGTTTTATGACTTGACCAACAAACTTCTAAGTAAACAAAGTCTTAGTCAAACCAACGACTCCTATTTATTCTCCGACTTGAATTTGCTGCAACATGAATATTACACCAAACGTGACGCAGTTGAATAGTATGTATAGTAATCATATATATTTCACTTGATTATTATTCGATGTTGTTCCGTGGCAGAACTGGTCCAGCAAGAACCAAAAGCTCTCATCATTGTCGTCTCCACCAACACACTCCCAATCATTGAACTCCCTGAAACCCGTTTGAACCACAGGATCACAACCCGACCCGTTCACTACCCTACCTTGAACGTCCGATAACGTATCAGCTGGCGTATTCGTAGACATTGGGGCCAGTTCCAATTCCGGTACGAACTGCTGATGAAAATGAATCGGGTTTAACTGATCGTAGCCCGGTTCGACCGGATTCTGTGTGTCAATAGGTTGACATGGCTCGGTGATCATTGACTCCACTGGCTCACATGTGGCTGGTGTTGATTGGGCGTTTATTCTTTCCATTAATCTAGGCATCCAAACATTTCTCATTGTCTCCTTGAAAAGGTCGCTATTAACATCACATCTAAGGTGTTTAGCTTGTTTTTGCACCCTAGTTCTACAATAATTTTTTATTTCATTATCTGTTCTTCCCGGTAAATATTGTGCAATCTTGGACCACCTTATATTATTTTTCCAAGGAAACAAAAAGTTAATATTTTATAAAAGGTAATTTTAAGTAGAAACTGTAATATTTGCGTTTGGATATCTTGGATAACAAACCTGTTACCCCAGAGAGAATGGAGTTTGAGGATCGTAAATTGTTCTTCGAGGGTGATGTTGCCTCTTTTTACATCTGGACTTAAGTAGTTAAGCCATCTTAATCTGCAACTCTTTCCAGTTCTTTTAAGCCCTGCATATAATTTGAACATATAATATAAGTATGTTTGTGTATATAGGCCTATATATCTCTGCGCAGCTGTGTGTATATTAGAGATTGGTGATTAATTTGATACCTGAGGAACAAGCAATGTGGTTCCAGCGACCATGGCCGTGGATAGAGACGAAGTTGAAGAGAATAGCATCTTCTTCCTCAGTCCATGGACCTTTCCGTACATCAGAATCTTCTCCATGAGCGGGAGAGTTTGAATTTCGCTCGTAATCTTCCATTTCTTTTTCTTTCTTTTTTTGTGAGAAAAGGAGAGGAGAGAGAGAGAGATGGTGTGAAAGGTTTTGTGGAATATATTTTAAGTGACTAAGCAATGTGCGATATACATATATATATATATATATATATATATATTATGGTGAAGGGCCACGAGAATAAAAGAATTTTATAAAGGTGTCATTTTATTAAGGATATTTGAAAGTAAGGAATGAAGACTGACAGGAGCACGCTATAAGTGTGATTTTATAAATATTATTTTAATTATTGTTTCTAAAATGGAATCTTGTAACTATTGTATATATTATACTATTCTGAAATAATGAACTCTCCGTTTGGTCAACTTTTTGCGTAATTGAAAATACTAAGGTTTAACCCTTACAGGCTTTGACCCTTCGACCTGTTCAGACTTCAGATGTATAGTAACACGTACTCTCGCCTTTTCTTTGTTTCTATCTTGTAGAGTGTCTAGATTTTATCACACAGTAGCGCAGACATAAGCTGTATATTTGTAATCCAGTTATAAATGAATCTGGTTACTACGGGTTAAATGAATTATTTATCATGTACTGTAATCACTATTTCATTTTCTTGATTTTGTTTTATTTGTCAAATGAAAGACACAAATTAAGAAAGAAATGGTGGCTTCCTAATTCATAGTTTAATTATTGAATCTCTAACCTAGACCTGGATCACTACATATATATATATATATATATATATATATCTAACTCCCCGGATCACTGATATATATATGTATATATCTAAATTTGTCTAGAGGATAAGATTAAATTGTGTAGCATATGATGGATTAACTTAATTTGATCTCCAATAATTATGTCAATCTCTGAATATTTTTTATTTCTTTGATTTTCCATATCTGGTGACACTTTAATTCAACATATTCTGCAGTTTCTTCATTATTGATATTATGCCAGAGTACTTATTTACAACATTCTAGAAGAATATGGGGTAAAAGTAGAACCGATGACCAGTAAAAGTTAGAAATATATGTATACTTTTTTAATTGGAATATTGTGGATGTGAACTGACCAATATTGTAAAATTCTCTCTCGAATAGTTTAGTGTGTTTATTTATGTATAAGGTACAAATATAAGGTATTTTTTACAGTTATTGCTATGTTAACAATCTTATGTATATATCTGAAGAAAATGAGAATGATGTAGAGTATCTTCCTTGTTTCCACTATACACAGCAGAAATAACAATTGTTTTTTTCCAACATGTAAATACACAAGGTTTCTATGTACAGAAATTCATTGCTGTCTTAGCTAACATTACCAAACTTTAAAACTATAGGACTATTGACATCTAAAGAAGTCAAATGATAAATGGAGTTAGGTAAATATAGCATAGTACTTTTTTAAAAACTATTTTTTCTATTCATCTTTCTTCTCCTTTCAAAAGAGACAACGTTTCCAAAGACGCATTACAAGCGAATGTTGATGATACTGAAAACATACAGAAAGCTTGGAAGGAACGTAATACATAAGAAAAAAAAACTCTCGTGCTGCAGAAAATCATAACGGATAAGAAGCAAATCTTAATTTCCAGATTGAATGTAGCTTATTAACATATATGACTATTGAAATTTAAAGAAGTCAAATGAGAAATGGAGTTAGGTGATTTAAGGACTTTGCTTTTGATTTTCTTAGCATATTTTGTTCTAAGATTGACAAGTAGTCGAAGAGATGTCTTTCCTCTATCCATCACTATAAGTTATGAGATATGCATAGATTTACACAAATACTAGGGCAAATCTCAGTAAAACATTGGCATTATCTACCAAAAAATTTAAAGGTTATATACATTGATATAGGTCTCAACATTATGGAAAAAAAAACAATTTAAATAAATTTTCTAGTATATGTCTACGGTTCCCAAGATCTTGGAGGTTTTTTCAACAATTACTTATGGCATGTTAGAGTTAATAGTGAAACCAATTATTACATCATATATCATTCATATTGTATATAACTCATATACTTGTATAATAGAGTAGAGAGTTAGTTAGAGAGTAGAGCAGTCTAATGTATATTATAAATACTCTTGTGTACATGATATTTAAACTTAATGAAGATATTTTCCGTTTACACTGATATGGTATCAGAGCGCTTGCTGAGCTCAACCTCTGATCTGTTATCTCTGATATCCTCCGATCATCTTCAAATCTTCATTCATGTTCGATCATCATCATCACCGTCTTCCGCTTCGTTCATCGTCTTCTCCATCTTCAATTCGGCTTCACCGATACATCGCTATACGTCTCCTCACTCTATTCCGTCTCGAGACGCATCAGGAGAATCAAGTATACGAGTATAAGAGCTATATACAATACGAATGATATATGTAACACCAGTTTAAAAGTTATTAAGAATAATAGTACTTGCAATATTTGTTGTAAAAGAAATGCTTGCAACATGTCTTCTTCATCGTTTTTCATAATTTATTTAGAATAGAGAGATCGCCCTAGACCCAAGATTATGTACTCATTAAGAATAATAATACTTGCAATATTTTTTTTGGAAAAAAATTCTTGCAATCTGTCTTCTTTTTCGTTTTTCAGTATTTATTTAGAATAGAGAGATCGCTCGAGGCCCATATTATAAATATTATGTACTCATGGATTCTGTATAAATACTCAATACTATATCTTCATGTACATTAAAATTATAATAAACAGTTAGTGATACCGAAACTAAATGCCTAAAGTCTTGATCACCTCCTTTTATTTTAAGAACTACATGTTTTTTGCAAGTTTATAATAAATCACTCTAATATTTAAATTCTTACTTATGTATTATAACTACGGCAATGACTATATACTTATTACCTTATATTTTTATTTCTATAACTGAATTATATCATAGTTAATTTTATGTTATGTCATAATTGAGAAAGATCTATATCATTATTTTTGTTAATCATGTCAATATTTTTTTAGATGATTGTAGTGATAACATATGTACAAATCATTTAGTATATAATGTCTAAAGGATGGTTGTTATACCCAAACCGAATCTTGTTCCTCAGATTTATCGTTTCAACTCAGAATTGATATTGCCTTAAGCATGGCCAGACCTCCCTTCCTCATCTTCTTTTTAAACCCGCCATGATCACTTTCTCATTTTTTTCATAAAGCGTGGAATTAGACTAAGGAAAATGTAAGGAGCAAAAAGAAATGTAAGGAGCATGTATTTATTTATTTATTTTTACTTTTTTTTTAATTTTTTTATGTAAGGAGCATGTAGTGTAACGCAAAGCCTTTAGGAAAGAAAATAGGAAGCTGTTATTTCCTTTTC
The DNA here is from genome assembly GCA_905132765.1 of Moricandia arvensis. NCBI lineage: Eukaryota > Viridiplantae > Streptophyta > Magnoliopsida > Brassicales > Brassicaceae > Moricandia > Moricandia arvensis. The sequence goes on from CAJHQP010011766.1 coordinate 13,666, forward strand.
CACAAGGATTGAAAAAAATGCGTTCCTCGGTTTCACGTTCAGCGTTCAGGTGTATCCAAAGCAATGGCGTGTATTCGAGCATTTGTGTTAGGCCTGGATGCAAGATAGGTACTTGGTGTTTTTGTTATATCCATTATTTGATTTATTGTATAAATATTAAAATTTTTGACTTATATTTGTATTTGATTCGATTAAGTACTTGTTAACCAAGTACTTATTTCAATTTTAAATATTTGCTAGTTATTTAATAATATTTGTTATTTATTTAATTATGTTTAAAGTTAGTGTACTTAAAATTTTAAATAGAGTAAGACATAAACACAGACACAAGACACAGACACAAGAGATGACGTGTCAATTTGATTCGAATATAGGTTAGACTTTTAGTAACAAAAATAAAATGTTTATTTTTGATAACACCCCATTCAGTGAATTGTTACAGACTGGAAATTAGATAATGACACCCCAAACAAACTGATTAGATAGAAAAAAGAACAATTTGATGAGAGTCAAACAATGAATCCCGTTTTGATGCCGAAACGTTTTAAGAGATTAGCAAATCAATTATTCTG
>CAJHQP010011767.1:0-14237 GCA_905132765.1 Moricandia arvensis
TTGCATTTAGCAAAAAATATATATATATATACTAGGGTCGGCCCGCCCTACGGGCGGGATATACTTTACTTATCATCTAGATTATTATTTTTATGATTTTGTGGTTTAGGGTTTTAGGTTTGCATTTGCAAAAGATGTGTATTGTATGTTTTAAAAATTGGTAGGTTTTGAAGCGAGTACGTTTGGTTGGACCTTATGAAAGTTCTTCTAGTGATTGGATGTATGATCCTAGGTTTGTTAAAAGTGTTGGGTTCAACTTTTTTTGTAAGGTGTTATTAACTGGGTTTGTGAATCGCGTTTCAGGCTTCTTGTACCGGAAAATAAGGTTGTTGTATGTATCTGTATTTTTTTTTGGTTCGGGTGGTGTGAGTATTTACTTGTCAAGCAATCTCCAAATCTTTAACTTCTAATACCATCTTTGTGGGATTTTTTAACAGTCTTACATATGTTTGTAGTTTTGGTTAATTTGTAAAAATGTTCAATCTGGATTTCGGTTTTTAGGTATTTTGATTTATAAAAATAACAACCATAATAAAACCATAGATCCTTTGATTTGGTTTGGTTTATATACAACTGGTATTCAATCTATTAAGTTTAATACCAAAAAACGATAAATATATTTAGCATTTGTAATATTTTATGAATAAGATATCAGTTTTACTAAAACATAAAGAGATTTTTATATTATAATTTTAAAGTAGAACATGTTTTCTGTTTTCTTCTACTATTAAAATAATTAGTAAACATATAAAGTTAATATCAATAATAAATTTAAAATTCATTAAGTTTCTTGGGCTTTAAATTTGGTGTTTTATAAAAAAAAAATTGAAATTTGTTTGTAAGTATACTGGAAAATAATTACACTTAATCCTCAGTGTAAAATGTCATTTCGTTAATTAGTAAAAGAAATATTTTTTGGTTAACTAATTTAAACAATTTTATATTTCTTAGTAATAAAAAAAAAGTGAAATCAAGCAAACTAAAAGTTTGAGGACAAAAAATTTGGGAATACACAACTATAATTACAAAACATCACATTTCAAAATATTTAGAGAATAAGAATTTGAATAGTTGCATAATGTGTCATGTAAACTTATATCTTATCGTATTGGTTTATACTAAACATGTGTCTTCACTTGCACATGTTTTAAATAATGATTGACCTACTTTGAATAATCATTCTACTTTCGTGCTGATGGTTTCTGTCTTTTCGGAGCTGAGTTTCCTCTTTTATACTTCATATATTTGAAAGTAGAGTCTACCGTTCTTAATATTTTATCAACATTTTCCATTACATTTGTTTGTTGTGAGAAAATTCAACCTCACTTTCGTTAGATTGACTACCAAGTTTTTTAATACAATTATTGCAATTGTTTTAATGAGGTTATGTTCTATTTTTATTATGTCATTGTATATTTTTCTAATTGTTTGTTTTGTCAAATCATCTAATTTCACTTTCTTTTCTTTGTTTCTTGTCGATTTATTTTATATTACGTCTTTATTGATCTTTTCAAGTATACATTTTACTTTTTGTATCAGTACTAAAAGTATAGTTAATTTTTTAAGTCAGTATGTAAAATATTTATTTTTTTTACAATTATTAGAATAAAATAATCTTAGATCTTGTGTTCACATTACTTAAAATCATATATTTATTTTACCATTAAAAATAATTTAATGAAAATTTTAAAATGTTTAATTTATTTTCAATTAAATTACACTAACTTTCACTATTTTCTTATAAAAACTTTCACTAATTTCTTATTATTCTTTTTATAGATTATATATATTTTTTATTTTATTTTTGATATTTTTCTATTTTAATCTGCTATTAAGTAAAATGTAATTGTTAAAATTATAGCGGATTGAATTGAACACTGAATATAAATATTTTATACGTTTATTTCTTAAATTCATAGAAATTTATATATATAGAATTTGAAATATATATACCTAATAATAAAAAATAGTAGCTAATTGATTACAACAAACAAACTAAAGGTATGCAACTTGAAAATCTAATACTAATTGTTAATATTTATAAAGATACATGGTTTTTTTTTTTAAATTTAGCATATGTTATTATAATTAATGTGAAAGTAAACCATGTTATTTGAAGTTATTAAAAGAGAATTTATTGGTAATATATAACAAATTAATATATATTATCACTAAATTTTGATAGTTATATTTTATTTATTAATATTTTGATAGTGCTAAACGTATCATTAGTTTAAAAAAAAGAGAGAAAAGTTCAAGCGCATCTTAAATATATTAGTATAACAAATTTATTAATTATTATTCTTAATAAATTATGATGTGTTTTGTTTATGATAATGTCTGTTCATGTTAATTTTAGTTTAATTACATGTATCGAAATTAAAAATTATGTATGACTGTTCATTTTCTTTTTAGTTTATTTACATGTTTTAAAATTAGAAATTATGTATAAAGTTTAATATTTTTTATAATCAATATTTATATATATATATATATATATTATAAAAATACTAAAATAACATATGTGTAACTGAAGATAATAATATTTATTAACAAAATAATATAAATTCTTAAAAATTTAAAATTGTAAGTATATTTGTATAAACGAAACAATAATATTATCATCTGTTAAATTATGTTACAGAATTATTTATAATTTTAAAAATACAATTAATTTGTATTTAATTAGGTTTAATTATAGATAGTTATGGAATATTTAATATTGCGTTAATATATAAATAATAGTATTAAAATAATAATAAAATAACATATATGTAACTGTAGATAATAATATTTATTAACGAAATAATATAAATTCTTGAAAAATACAAAATTGTAAGCATATTTGTATAACCGAAATTATAAATATTATCATCTGTTAAACTATGTTAAAATTATATTTATAATTTTAAAACTACAATTGATTTGTGTGTAATTGACTTTAATTATAACTATTTATGAACTATCTAATATTTTTAATTTAAATAATAAGAATTTAGAAATTTTAGAACTATACATTAATACTTAAAAATATATGTGTATGTGTCAAGTTTATAGATACCTAATTGATGAGGTGGCTTAAAGAGAAATGAGCCAAAGTCTTCTTTACACTATGCACAAATTAATTGTTATATATATATATATTTTTAATATTTTTTTTAGATTTGTGACATATTTGAATGAAACAACTATTTTACATTAATTTGTTATTATTTATTTATTTGATTATTTGTGTTTTGAGGTTTATCGACATGCAGCAATGTTTATTTATTTTTTCTAGATGATAGTAGTAGGGAAGTAGTTTTAGAAAAGGAAATGCTAATTATTAAACTTAATTATATAGTAAGATTTATACAAATTATTAATATTTTTGCTAGAAAAGTTTTTAAGGTTTTAGAAAAGGAAAAGCCATTAATTAAATACTATGTACTAAATATTTGGTAAGAATTTTCTTAAACTTTGATTTGTATAATATTAAAATTATTGGAATAAAGTGTACTTATTAATAGATTACAGCTATGAAATACAAAATTTGAATAACTCTCTCCATTGTGAGAATACATTTCATCAGAACTAAATTTTAAACTAATACATAAGCTAAACTAATAAAAAGTGAACATCAAATGGATTTTGGTATTATGTTTTATGTGATTCAAATTAGCTAGGTTAGAAATATTCCAAAAACGTTTGACCAAAGTTTCTAGCTTCATGATTAAGAATACACATGATCTTCATCTTGAAGTCAATTCTCCACCATAAGTATGTGTTGAAACACAACTATGTCAGCGACTGGCCAGTCCCATCGAATATTTCCTCATAATCTGATTTGATACTATGTGAACAGTAGAATTATCTGAATTCGATTCTAGAAGAAATGGTGTCTAATAGATCGTTGGTTATAATCCTACATAAGATTAATCTATCAGTATCTTAGCAAGAACGTTCTGCAGAGATACTTTAATTGCTTCCAGAAGATGAAGAGCAACACTGAGAGAGAAAGAAGACAGTGAAGGAACCAAACATGTCTATGTATTTTCAACTTTCTGGGATTTGTGAAAGAAGAAGCAGATGAAAGAGGCATACATTCTTCCGTCTTAACTCTCCATCATCATCTTCCACTCTATCCAATTTCATATTTCTTGTTTTTGTCATTGCTTCTTCTTCCACATACAAAATAAGAAACACACACATCGCCAACATTACGACAATATCCAAAGCTAATAATTCTACCAAACGGAGGTAAGTGTTATTCCCATATCCATTCAGCGAGCTCGGAAACGGAATAGTTTATTGGTTCTTTAGAAGATAAAAACTGCAATGTAGTTTTTAGAACCTTTTGTTCGACATGATCATTACAACATTTTAACCAAACTATAATATGGAATTAACTGATTTGTAGAACCTTTTCGGACTTCAAACTCAAAAGAAATTAAATTAAGAATTGAATGAAGAATCGTTACTTGCGTGGGTTGATGGAGTAAAGAGCGTTGTTAATAGCATTGAATCAACACATCTCGTAACGGTTTAGAGGAAGAGAAACTGGAACGAAACGTCACGAACTCAGCTCGATCCCAAGAGGCGTCAAAAAATTCATCTCACAGAACCTCCCTGGTACTCCAATGGATGTTTAGATAACAGAGAGGGAAGAAGAACACGTGAACCATACCAGCCGATGGTCGGTCTGTGAAAGAAGAAGTTTGTGATTAACAGACTGGGCTTATGTATTTTAAACGGTAAATCATCAACCGTCGAAGCCCAGTAAATGTAAAATGAAGGCCCATGAACGAAGAAATCAAAAGCAACAAAACTTAGCGATAGACATCCACGTGGCGGGCTCTTGTTTACCTTTTATCTGATATATATATATATATATTAGAATAAATACTAAAATAACGTATATGTAAATGTAGATAATTATATTGGTTAACAAAATGATATAAATTTTGATTTTTTTAATTTAAAACTATAATAATTAATTTCTGTTTAATTAGCTTTAATTATGAATATTTATGGACTGTTTAAATTATGGTACTATATTTAGTTTAAATAATAAGAATTTGAAAAGTTTAGGACTATTCATTAATATTTAAAAAACTATAAAAGTTGAAATAATAAGAATTTAAAAAATTTAGGACAATTTATTAATATTTAAAAAATTATGCTTATGTGTCAAATTTATAGACATCCAATTGATGAGGTGGCTTAAGGAGAAGAGATAAAACTCTTTTTTATATATATAGATATTTAAAAAACTATAAAAGTTGAAATAATAAGAATTTAAAAAATTTAGGACAATTTATTAATATTTAAAAAATTATGCTTATGTGTCAAATTTATAAACATCCAATTGATGAGGTGGCTTAAGGAGAAGTGAGACAAACTCTTTTTTATATATATAGATATATATATACTAGAACCTTTCCCGGGCTACGCCCGGATTCTTTTCCACAAATTTAAGTAAATATAATTTTATATATTATTTTATTTGATTATGTGTATGTGTATATTTTTACTGCACTAAAAGTAAAATAATTTATGACTCTGAAATTGTTTAAAACTAAACTTGATTGTTTTAATATCTGAAATATATATTATATATCAAATAGATATAACAAAAACTTGAACATAAATATCCCAAAACACTCTCAAATGAATTTTTGACCAAAAACACATAAGAGGTAGACCAAAAGATGTTTTATTAAAAATGTAAGATACACTTATATTTTTACTTTATAAATATAAATAAATATTCAAATACATAAAATATTTTTATTTAAAAAAATCAATTCAAGATTGTTTTTGATTTTTTTTTCATTTTAAAATTGGATTTCTTGAAAATATTTTAAAAATTGTTATTATAAAGTCAAAATCTTAATTATATAAGTAAAATTATAAAAACTGCATCCTTAATTTAAACCCTATGTCTAGATTAGTTAATCTTAGAAGTTTAACAGTCTTTTAACCTTTTCAATAAAACACATTTTGATTTTGACTATTGTATGTTTTATTTGTGATTAAAATTATTTTAGGATTTTTTGGATATTTTCAAGAACTAATTAAGTCATAATTATAGTCATATTCCTCACCTTTACCTATATGAGTTATCAGTTCTCACTATAAGAAATTGTTTCATAAATGATTTAAAATTTGTTTTGATTTTAGGATCAGTACTGAGTTTTCATTTTTATTTTTGATATTAGAAATCATATTTTGTTTTTTCGTCTGCTTGGCTTTTCGTTATATGGTTATTAGAAAATCAATTTTTATATGTTATAAAAAATGGTAGTAAAAAAATTGTATTTATACAACGATGGACAATATAATAATGATGAAGAATACGCATGAGAATCATGTTATTACTTTTGTTTCATGTGGCAAAGCGAATTCTAAATTAAAAAAAAATATAATCATAATAATTTCTACAATGTTTAAGAAAAGATGGATGCGCTCAACTGAAACTTAATCAACTAACATAAATGTGTAAGAGTCTATACATCAGCAAGTGGTCACATTAATTTGAGAAGGAACTTGGCTAAGGGATATACGTTGAGTATTTACTCATGTAAATGTTTTTTTCTCCTCAATCCATTTCGGATTCTTCATAGCTAAATTGAAAGACTGATCGGCTATGTTCGCATCCAAACTCTTGCTCGAAGAAACAAACACGTTACTGGTTAAGGAAGAGTTCCAATTGGAGAATGACTAATAACTTGGAGAAGAAATAAACTTTGGGACTATAGAGTCTCTCTCAGATTTAAGAGTTCCAGTTGTGATGCCTTCAAATAAGAATAACATTATGTGCATCTAGTTTAAGAACAGATCAAAAACTTACAGTTTACAATATGATTTCAAAACCATCATAGTCAAAGTCCAATTATTTTCTATGCAAAGTATGTGAGTTTCGGGAATGAGAGCACATGAAGAATATAGCCATCATATAAAGTTTGAAGGTGGTAGAGTTGGAAGAGTAGATTAGCTTTAAATTACTGCAAGAATTAAAAGTTCTTCATGAGTGGTACTGGTGAGACTGTGAATCCGCATAGATGATAGCAAAATGGTTTTTACATGAGAAGGAAAAAGAAAAAGTTGGTGAAAGAGGTTGACGATTGCTTGTCACATTTTAGCTATAGTTTATTACTTCCACTTTAAACCTTTAAACTTTAAACTTCCATAATAAATCATCAGATAATAACATTCTTAACAAAAACTATGAAAGTGGCTCACGTGTTTTCTTTATTATCATGGTGGACATAATTATAAACACTATTGACATGATGCTCAACTCCATAAATTTTACTTAAATATATATTTTATTAAAATTAATTAATTTGCTAGCAAACATATTTTTATTTTATATTAGATAAATTAATTTAAAATCTCTTTTTTTGTCAACTAATTTAAAATATTTAATCAACTTATTGTATAGAGAAGTCGTAAAAATCCAAAAAAATAATAACAAAAACTCTAAAGAGAAAACCAAAAAGTAAGGAAAAAATTGTGTATGTTAGAGACGATAAAAAGTAATAATATTCTTAGTATTTTAATCTTCTTAATCCATATTTATGTGTCCTAACTCCTAATGTGTGGTGTTTCTTCAATTTTTATTTTTATCTGTGGAGCTTTCTAAAAGTTATTGATAACCATTTCAGTTTATTTTGATTTGTAAGAGTAAAATAATTTTAGGCTGATAAATTCTTTGTATATGAATTGTATATTATGATAAATTTTATTTGCTTACACTGCAACGAAGATGAGACAATGAAAAAAAAATGGTTAATTAAAAAGATAAAATTTAATAAAGTATATGTTTAAGTAAAACAAACTGGGTTAATATGTGTTTATAATTTTCTCCATCATAATAATAAAGAAATACTTAAGCCACTCTCATAATAATTTAGTGTTTCTTTTTGCAATAAAATATGAAAGATCTTAAAGATGACATAGCAACTTAACAACATATTATTGGCTGAAATTAATTTAAAGTCTCTTTTTGTCAACTAATTTAAAATATTTAATCGGCTTATTGTGTTGAGCAGTCGTAAAAATCCAAAAAAAAACAAAAACTCTAAAGAGAAAACCAATAGTAAGGAAAACTAATCATGTATGTTAGAGACGATAGAATGTAATAATATTTTTAATATTTTAATCTTCTTAATCCATATTTACTTGTCCTAACTCCTAATATGTGGTACTTCTTCAATTTTTATTTTTATTTGCGGAGCTTTCTAAAAGTTATAGATAACCATTTCATCTTATTTTGATTTGTAAGAGTAAACTAATTCTAAGTTGATAAATTCTTCGTATATGAATTGTATATTATGATAAATTTTATTTGTTTACACTGTAACGAAGAGGAGACAATGAAAAAATTTGATTTATTAAAAAGACAAAATTTTAATAAAGTATATGTTTAATGTGTTTATAATTTTCTTCATCATAATAATAAAGAAACACTTAAGCTACTCTCATTGTTTTTGTTAAGAGTATTATTAGGTTGAAAGCTTATTATGAAAATTTAAAGTTTGAAGATTTAAAGTGGAAACCATGATCACTTTGGAAGTTTTTAATGGCATTTTTTTCATAAATAATGATCAATATTTAGTGTGTTTTTGTAATAAAATATGACAGATTTTAATGACATGACAACTTAACAAAATATTATTGGCTGATTTTATTTGATGATGTGGATAGCTAGAAGTTGAGGATATTCCCCTTTTATTAACAAAAACTATGAAAGTGGCACAAGTGTTTTCTTTATTATCATGGTGGACATAATTATAAACACTATTGACATGATGCTCAACTCCATAAATTTTACTTAAATATATATTTTATTAAAATTAATTAATTTGCTAGCAAACATATTTTTATTTTATTTTAGATAAATTAATTTAAAATCTCTTTTTTTGTCAACTAATTTAAAATATTTAATCAACTTATTGTATAGAGCAGTCTTAAAAATCCAAAAAAAATAATAACAAAAACTCTAAAGAGAAAACCAAAAAGTAAGGAAAAAATTGTGTAGGTTAGAGACGATAAAAAGTAATAAGATTCTTAGTATTTTAATCTTCTTAATCCATATTTATGTGTCCTAACTCCTAATGTGTGGTGCTTCTTCAATTTTTATTTTTATCTGTGGAGCTTTCTAAAAGTTATTGATAACCATTTCAGTTTATTTTGATTTGTAAGAGTAAAATAATTCTAGGCTGATAAATTCTTTGTATATGAATTGTATATTATGAGAAATTTTATTTGCTTACACTGCAACGAAGAGGAGACAATGAAAAAAAAATTGGTTTATTAAAAAGATAAAACTTAATAAAGTATATGTTTAAGTAAAACAAACTGGGTTAATATGTGTTTATAATTTTGTTCATCATAATAATAAAGAAATACTTAAGCCACTCTCATAATAATTTAGTGTTTCTTTTTGCAATAAAATATGAAAGATTTTAAAGATGACATAGCAACTTAACAACATATTATTGGCTGAAATTAATTTAAAGTCTCTTTTTGTCAACTAATTTAAAATATTTAATCGGCTTATTGTGTTGAGCAGTCGTAAAAATCCAAAAAAAAATAACAAAAAACTCTAAAGAGAAAACCAATAGTAAGGAAAAGTAATCGTGTATGTTAGAGACGATAGAATGTAATAATATTTTTAATATTTTAATCTTCTTAATCCATATTTACTTGTCCTAACTCCTAATATGTGGTACTTCTTCAATTTTTATTTTTATTTGCGGAGCTTTCTAAAAGTTATAGATAATCATTTCAGCTTATTTTGATTTGTAAGAGTAAACTAATTCTAAGTTGATAAATTCTTCGTATATGAATTGTATATTATGATAAATTTTATTTGTTTACACTGTAACGAAGAGGAGACAATGAAAAAATTTGATTTATTAAAAAGACAAAATTTTAATAAAGTATATGTTTAATGTGTTTATAATTTTCTTCATCATAATAATAAAGAAACACTTAAGCTACTCTCATTGTTTTTGTTAAGAGTATTATTAGGTTGAAAGTTTATTATGAAAATTTAAAGTTTGAAGATTTAAAGTGGAAACTATGATCACTTTGGAAGTTTTTAACGGCATTTTTTCATAAATAATGATCAATATTTAGTGTTTTTTTTGTAATAAAATATGACAGATTTTAATGACATGACAACTTAACAAAATATTATTGACTGATTTTATTTGATGATGTGAATAGCTTAGAAGTTGGGGATATTCCCCTTTTATTATAGTTAAATAAGATATATATATATATTCAATTGCATGTTTTCCTTTTTTTTTTTTTTTTTTGGTCAAAAAAAAATTTGGACCATTTCTCGATTTGTGCGTGTCATCCTTGCGCAGGAGCCATGCTAATCTTCTCTGTATCGTTCCAATTTTATCGGATGTCCCCGAAGGGACTCAATTGCATGTTTTCCTTGATTCTATATTTTATACAGTTGTTACGTAAGGTACGATCTTCTGCTTATCACTCTCTTTGTGGTCTTATATAGTTGACCTTAATTTTTGGGCTTCTCATTAATCACCCAAGGTCCAGCTAGCCTTCGAGTCGAAGCTCGTGTATTTATGTATTCGGCCCAACAAATAACACGAGGCCTAGTAACAAGTCCAGGCCAGCTCAGTCAGTCGATAGCCATTTTTCACAAGGTTAGATCCAAAATAAAATTGTAAATTAATAGATTAGATGCTTTATTTGTGAAAAGAATTTAACATACTAATTTTAACAAAACAGATATTAAAATAAATAAGTTTTGTATTATTAACTAAATACTTTTGTAAATGTTTGAACAGAGTGTTGAACTATCTACTTCGTGTGTGAACTTGATAGAGATCATGTTCGTTTGCGTGTCGCGAGATCTACGACTTCGAACTAAAATCATGTTTGTTTAGCAAGGTATGCAACATGAGACCTGTGACCAAAATCATTTTTGTTTATTCGTTGTGCAACTTTCGACTAGTCGATACAAAAAGGATTAATTTTAATTATTATTTTCTCCAACAACTTGTAATTGTAACTTGTGATTAGTTGCGAAACCAGTCGCACGACAACAAAATGAACAATAACATGAAATTGGTCGCAGATTGCATGTCGCGTGACAAGTAAATGAACGGGCCAACAAACTGATCATATTTCAACGCCAATTAATACTACAGTTCTCTGAGAAAATTTTGAGAAAGAACACGTAATTATTCCACAAGGGCTTCTTCCAATCTCTCCTTTTAATTTTGATATGCGAACATTTAGAAGATTTCTAACAAGAATAGAAAAATTATTTAAACAATACAGTGGTCGATCCATATTTAGTTTTGAACTTTATTAAAGACCACCTTCTCACAATTGGATCATAGAGTTGCAGCTTTCTAAAACGGACTTCGACAAAAGAGGTCTAAATGACACTACAATTGAACATGAAAAATCAATAGCAAAAGAGATAAAGTGGAAGTTGAAAGGAACAAACTATTAAAATCAAGATATAGGAAAAAAAATACTACTAGTTTGGGTCTGAACTTTAAATCTTCACTCCCAAGCAACCGAACACATCGAATTAGCGAGTCCAGATAGTTCAAACATGGAATTAGCTCCATAATCAAGAGTCTTGGAAGCACCAGGAAAATCGCTTGTACCAACTTAAACGCCTTTTTCTCAGACTCCACAATCTAAGAAACCTTCTATGCTTTCTTCTCCCATCTAGAAACCGAACACATAGACTGCACACATGGCTTTTATCACAGTCTCCTTTTGGCTCTTCTGTCAAGACTGGAAACTCTAAACAAGTCTCCTCCTCCTCGTGTTTGGGTAAACTCTTCGTCTTAACAGATTCAACCACATTATCATAGTTTCTTAATGAACAAGTCTCCACTACAATATGATCAATGTGGTTGCTTGAAGAAAAAGTCTCTGTATCTTCAAAATTGGACCCCAAAAAAAGGAGTGACGATGTGTTACTATTCCTGTTTTTTGTTCTTGTCAGAGAAGCAATATGCTCGTGAGGACCAGAAACTGAATAGTTCATCAAATCTTCGACAAAACTTTGAGCATCAATCACCCCGATCCACAACCGCAACTTAAAACCAGCGATGGGATTGATGAGGAACACCACGGGAGGAGGAGAATCAATCTTGTAAAAACTTGAGTTTATCTTTCTTGTATCATCATTGACTTGCCATAAGATGATGCTCGACTCAATGGCTTAAGAAACGACTTTGTTTGACCATAAATCTAGGTTAAGTGAATGAGAAGCATAGTCCTCTCGGGGATTGGAGATTCCACTAGCAACCATAAGTTACTTTGGGAAGTTGATTTTGCCTCATCAAACGAACCTTGGAAAGAAACAGAAGGTATAGAGAAGAAGACTTGATGGAATCTTCGATTACAATTAAGAGATTGTTAGCTTCTTCAAGGTTCCAATTTGTTTTCTCTAAGAACTTTATGGTTGTTTCCATGGTTTGACCTAGAGCTATCTCGGTGAATGAAAATATTAGTTTCTGTTGGTAATCACTTGTTGTTTGAGTCTCATTGAATGTCGCTGAATCTAATTCAACATTCCCAATTTGACCGATCTTGATTCCCAGTTAGAGATCTCTTCATGACATACTTGGACCGAAGAAGAATCACAAAGAGTATTATAATCACAGTAAGACATCCATCATCCTTGGTAAAGGTTGAATCGCACTTCGCCCTCTCCTCCTCGACTAAATTCCACACTCATGCCTCCTTGACCTGCATTCTTTTTCTCCCACACTCTCTCTCAGATTAAAACCCTTTTTTTGCTTACTGATCAACCCCCTCAACTAATCGCTGCGATCCACCTCCATAACCCCACCACCGCCAACTCGCAGGGTTCATCCCACCATCGCCCGTCCTGTCCGACCATCCAAGGCCCGATCGCTATTCCATTCGTGGATCCCCCCTCTCACCCCCCTTTTATGATACTCTTTCTCCATCTCTATCCCCCTTCTTCGCTACCCCGGTCCTATTCCGCACATGAAAAATCAATCCGATCCTCACACACACCATCGGTCTTCCCGAACAATCTCTATTCAGGACCTTCGCCTTCTATGGGCAGCCTCATCGAAGCTTTCCATCCGCGATCACTTAAACTCGCGCCCCTTCCCCACACCATCCCATCCGGATCCTTCGTTTCACTTGCGAAGCCTCTCCAATGCAACTCTCATGGAACCTTGTTCCTTACTGGAAGAGATCTGTTTGTATTCTCTCATTACTATTAACAATCGTATTTCGCAAGAATGAAACTCAATCGGGAATAATAGTTTCTCACTCCTCCTCTTACTTCCCTTCATTCCTCGATATATCGAGTGCTTCCCCTTCGAGCTGTCTCTCACCTGCTCTTCTCTTCATCCAACTCCATCCACTTTTCTACCACATGGTATCAGCACAGCTCTTCTCAGGCTCAATACTATATTCCGCCACCCTCTTCTATCCATCCACCCCTGTCTCTTTTATTCCAGCAAACGCTTCCTTCATGCAGTCTATTCTCCCAATTCCCGCAAAATCACTCCTAAAAACTCGGAGCAACGGAAACCACACCTACCTTTCCCGCTGACCCCCTTTCCCGAGCGGCCTCCTACCCTCTATCCCTCTTCATGGCTCCCACCCCCCCGAGCTGCGCCCAGAAATCCACCCTTGCGCCACCCATGCTAATGGACTTTGCGGAACACGCCCATACTCCACCTGAAGTGCTGGAAATTCAAAAAGAGGATGTGCTAAAAGTGATAAGATTCTGTGCCAACACCCCACCTACAACAACCAAACCAATGGGTCCCTCAAGAAGAACCACAAGCTCTGGTCTCATCTGTACCACTCCGTTGCAAAACCATATCTGAATGACTCACACACCCCTCCTCTCACATTCCACACACCCGCCAAGAGAGCTTAATGGGGCAGTTTCCAAACAAGCTTTATGGGTGTTTACCTGGGATGAGTACTCCAAAAAATCTATGAGAATGACAGGTCCCCCTCCATCACGCTTTTCTCTCACCTAGCTCCATCATTCATATACACTGCATAATGAATTTCTTTTCACTCGGCAAAGAAATGATCTCCCATGCCTAGATGTATGGTGATCTCTCTCTCAAAGGCCAGCCGGACTAATGTAAACCAAGGAGCAGCAAGCAGATTTCAAGGGAGAAAATGCCTACTCTTATTTGCTCACATGGCGTGCATTCTAACTGAAGACCTGCTTGCGAGAAATCAAG
>CAJHQP010011768.1:0-14236 GCA_905132765.1 Moricandia arvensis
ACCTTCCTCCGGAAAACCTCGTGGGACAAAACCAAAAGCAAAGAAAAGAGCACGCACCAAATGTCTTGCCTAGACACTAACTCAGCTTGATGAAGAGATGGCTTGAATGGTGATCAAGACATCTCGGATCACACCTTGTCCAAGACTTTCTTCTTGTTGTGTATGTGAAGTGAGTAATCCAACAACATTCTCCTTAAGTTTCTTGACTCTGGAACGAGTCATGGGACCTTTTGGAATGGCTAGAGCATCATCACCAGGCTGCTGGTGCATTGTGGCTTCATGTGGCTCATCTAGACTCTCCTTTGATACGTCCTAGATTCGAAGGATCACTCTAAGGTTGGTGGATTGGATAAGCCTTGCACCAAATGAGCTATAAAGCACAAACAATCAAGGGATGTGGATCGAAAGGTGACACAAGAGGTGCGGAAAGTCTCTTGATACTACCAGACTTCTAAGCCCGAAGATATGACACACTTCGACGACTCAAAAGATAAGATGTTCAATGAAGAACAAATGATTCAACAAGTTAAAAGGAAAAGTTTTTATTAAAAAGTTGAATGATTTAAAACAATACAAAGCAAGCCTTTATATAATAGGCATGGAATATAAAAGGTTGGAATAAAAAAGGAATAATCAAACATAGAAACTAACAAACTCTAAAACATAGAAGACTTGACCAGAAATGATGACTTGACCAAAGTTGGAAGGTTTGGAACGAATGACTCTTCGGCTGGTCGAGTCCTTTCGCATGGTCGACGGTCATTGAATTGCCGTTAGATTGATATATTATACGACTATGTGTTGTATATTCTTGTTGGGCCTTTCTTGAATAATCTCAAACATTGATTCCTTAATTAAAAAAAGGCCTCTATATTCTGTATCAAGCCCATTAGCTTCTCTCGGTCTAGAACTTCATGAATCAAATCGATAAGGCCCATAAACAGCCCATTAAGCCAAGATGTGATTAGTTGCCTAGCTGGTTCGTACCTGATTTTCATACCTTGTTCCATGATGCTGATCCAGATCGCATCATCCCCTCCTCCTTTAAAAGGATTTGTCCTCGAATCCGGACCTTCTAGGATGAATGGTCCGACATTGTTTTGCTCCACTTTTGTTATCTCTTTCACCAAGGTCTGGTTATTGTTGCTTTGATCACGTGTCTCTTCTCCTGGCTCAAATATGAAGTGTTGCAGACCCTCTTCATGCCTTAGTAGCTTCACTGGGTTGTACTCCTTGCAAACGAATGGCTGATCCAGTTTATCACTTGATAAAGAACCAAGAATATCACCTGAAGCATAAGCGGTTGTGAGATCTTTTTCATGATCAGCTTCTAGTCCACTATCAACCACATTTTCAGCCACCTTGTGGAATTCTAAGAGAACACTTAAACCTCTGGTTCTTCCTTTTGATGCAGCTGGTCGTTTATAGATTTTGCTCGGTCATAAACAGTCAATAGCTCTGGTTTGATATCTTTGGCCTCTTGATCTTCTTCCAACACTGACGATGGACGTGGGTCTGTGATCCTTTGATGGATCTTAGCCTTGAAACTCTCCAGCCATCTCTCAAAACCCTCATTCCTCTTCTCTTCATTTCTGGCCGATGGAGTTTCTACAACTAGTTTCGATTGTGGCTTTTTGACTGCCTTCTTTGGACTGCTCGGTTTAACTCCCATTGAACCAGAATCAAAGAAGATTTGTGTACCTTATTTTCTGAGTGGTTTCTTCCATTTTTCTCTCTCGGGTCGTGACTTCTTGGCTTTCTCCTCTTGGTCACGCTCATTTTGTGCTATCATCTCGGCTGTACGTTTGTTGTACCTCCATTCTCGCAACTTTTCTTCTTGTGCTTTAAGTTCAGCCTCCTTTTCATAGTTTCTTAATAGTCCAAAAGACACGGATCTCTTAGAAGATGAAGAGTTATACCTCCATTCTCGCAAATTTTCTTCTCGTGCTTTGCGCGTTGCCTTCTCTTCATGGTTTCTCAACAGTCCAAAAGACACAGTTGATCTCTTAGAAGATGAAGAGTTACGAATGTCTGGCTGTGAAGAACTCCAAACCTCAGAGTGGCTCTGATACCACATGATACGTCCTAGATTCGAAGGATCACTCTAAGGTTGGTGGATTGGATAAGCCTTGCACCGAATGAGCTAGAAAGCACAAACGATCAAGGGATGTGGATCGAAAGGTGACACAAGAGGTGCGGAAAGTCTCTTGATACTACCAGACTTCTAAGCCCGAAGATATGACACACTTCGACGACTCAAAAGATAAGATGTTCAATGAAGAACAAATGATTCAACAAGTTAAAAGGAAAAGTTTTTATTAAAAAGTTGAATGATTTAAAACAATACAAAGCAAGCCTTTATATAATAGGCATGGAATATAAAAGGTTGGAATACAAAAGGAATAATCAAACATAGAAACTAACAAAGTCTTAAACATAGAAGACTTGACCAGAAATGATGACTTGACCAAATTTGGAAGGTTTGGAACGAATGACTCTTCGGCTGGTCGAGTCCTTTCGCATGGTCGACGTTCATTGAATTGCCGTCAGATTGATATATTATACGACCATGTGTTGTATATTCTTGTTGGGCCTTTCTTGAATAATCTCAAACACTGATTTCTTAATTAAAACAAGGCCTCCATATTTTGTATCAAGCCCATTAGCTTCTCTCGGTCTAGAACTTCATGAATCAAACCGATAAGGCCCATAAACAGCCCATTAAACCAAGTTGTGATTAGTTGCCTAGCTGGTTCGTACCTGATTTTCATACCTTGTTCCATGATGCTGATCCAGATCACATCATCCTTGTTCTTCTTAGTGATCCGGTCCATGATCACATCAAGTGATGTGGAAGACAAGTTTTGGCCTCGTTAAAAACCTTCCTCCGGAAAACCTCGTGGGACAAAACCAAAAGAAAGGAAAAGAGCACGCACCAAATGTCTTGCCTAGACACTAACTCAGCTTGATGTAGAGATGGCTTGAATGGTGATCAAGACATCTCGGATCAAACCTTGTCCAAGACTTTCTTCTTGTTGAGGATGTGAAGTGAGTAATCCTACAACAGTCTCTTTAAGTTTCTTGACTCTGGAACGAGTCATGGGACCTTCAGGAATGGCTAGAGCATCATCACCAGGCTGCTGGTGCAATGTGGCGTCATGTAGTTCATCTAGTCTCTCCTTTTTCTCCTTAGTGATCCGGTCCATGATCACATCATCCCCTCCCTCTTTAAAAGGATTTGTCCTCAAATCAGGTTCATCTACAACAAAAGGGGATAAGTCAGTGACATTGAAGCTATTTGATACATCGTACTTACCTTGGAGATCAAGCTTGTAGGCATTGTCATTGATCTTGTGGATGATCTCGAAAGGTCCATCAACCCTTGGCATCAGCTTGGACTTCCTCTCGTTGGGGAAACTATCCTTCCTCATGTGAACCCAAACTTGGTCACCGACTTCAAAGACCCTCACACGCCTCCCCTTGTTGGCTTGCTTCTCATAAAGCTTGGTTTTCTGCTCAATGTTTTGTCTAGCCTTCTCATGGATTCGTTGGACCATCTCTGCTTTCTTCTTACCGTCTAAACTGATCCTTTCACACTCTGGTAAAGGCATTAGATCCAAAGGAGAGGTGGGATTGAACCCATAAACAATTTCAAAAGGTGAATACTTAGAAGCAGAATGCATGGCATGATTGTATGCAAATTCACAGTGTGGTAAGTATTCTTCCCAAGTTCTTAAGTTCTTTCTAATGAATGCACGCAGGAGTGTCCCTAGAGTTCTATTAACTACTTCAGTTTGTCCATCAGTTTGTGGATGACATGTAGTAGGAAACAACAGTTTAGTGCCTAGCTTAGACCAAAAGTCTTCCAGAAGTAACTAAGAAACTTAGTATCCCTATCAGAAACTATAGTCCTATGCATGCCATGTAAACGAACAACTTCTTTAAAGAACAGGTTAGCAACGGGTAATGTATCATCAGTCTTATGATAGGCTATGAAATATGCCATCTTATAGAACCTATCAACAACAACAAAGATTGAATCCTTTCCGGTTCTATTCCTAGGTAATCCAACAATAAAGTCCATGGAAATGTCATTCCAGGGATGGTGTGGAATGGGTAAAGGAGTATACAAACCCTGGGATTGGAATTGGGACTTGGCATGCTTGCAAGTAGCACACCTCCCACAGATTCTCTCCACATATCTCTTCATGTGCGGCCAGTAGAAGTGATCCTGCAAAACTTTTAAG
Organism: Moricandia arvensis; assembly: GCA_905132765.1. Classification (NCBI taxonomy): domain Eukaryota; kingdom Viridiplantae; phylum Streptophyta; class Magnoliopsida; order Brassicales; family Brassicaceae; genus Moricandia; species Moricandia arvensis. Next base: position 4,248 of record CAJHQP010011768.1, read on the forward strand.
GTCTTGGCATTAAAAAAGTATCCCATTAGACTGCCCCCATGAAATTCCCTAACAAAGAGATCTCGCAAAGAACAGTTAGGCACACACAATCTATTATCATAGAACAAGAAACCTTCTTGTCTAAAGTAATCCCCTGCGGAAAACTTCTCACAAGATGCATAAGCTTCCTTGAAATCAAGGTCAGTGTCATACATATCTTTAATCTGCCCAAACCCAAGTAACTTAGCATCTAGAGTGGTCAAGAGAACATACCTCCGAGATAGTGCATCAGCAACTATGTTCTCCTTACCTTGTTTATACTTGATCACGTATGGGAAGGTCTCTATGAACTCAACCCATCTTGCGTGTCTCTTGCTAAGCTTACTCTGCCCTTTTAGATCTTAGGGACTCATGATCAGTGTGGATGACAAACTCCTTGGGCCACAGGTAATTCTGCCATGTTTGCAAGGCTCTCACCAAGGCATAGAGTTATTTGTCATATGTAGCATAGTTGAGAGTAGCTCCTCCAAGCTTCTCACTGAAGTAGGCTATGGGTTTCCTATCCTGCATCAACACAGCACCAATTCCAATTCCTGAGGCATCACATTCTATTTCAAAAGTTTTTGTAAAGTCAGGAAGCATAAGAAGAGGTGATTGAGTAAGCTTCTCTTTTAGGCTTTGGAAAGCCTTCTCTTGTGCTTCTCCCCACTTGAATCCGACATCTTTCTTTATCACTTCAGTTAAGGGAGCTGCAATGGTGCTAAAGTCTCTCACAAATCGCCTATAGAACCCAGCAAGCCCATGGAAGCTTCTCACTTCTCCCACTGAGGTTGGGCTCGGCCAGTCCTTTATCGCTTTGATCTTCTCTTCATCCACCTTAACTCCATCTGCACTCACAACAAAGCCTAGAAAAACCAAGTTATCTGTGCAAAAAGTGCACTTCTTCAAGTTGCCATAAAGCTTTTCATTTCTCAAAACATTCAGGATAGCCCTAAGATGTTCTATATGCTCTTCTAATGTCTTGCTATATACTAAGATATCATCAAAGTATACAACAACAGAAATACCTATGAATGATCTAAGAACATGATTCATTAATCTCATGAATCTACTAGGTGCATTGGTTAAGCCAAATGGCATAACTAACCACTCTTATAATACATGTTTAGTTTTAAATGTAGTCTTCCCTTCATCTCCTTCTTTCATCCTAATCTGATGATATCCACTTTTTAAATCTATCTTAGAAAAGATGCAAGAACCATACAATTCATCAAGCATATCATCTAGTCTAGGTATAGGGTGGCGATACTTCAATGTGATGTTGTTGATTGATCTACAATCAACACACATACGCCATGTACCATCCTTCTTAGGCACTAGGACCACTGGTACAACACATGGGCTCAAACTCTCTCGGATATAGCCCTTCTCCATGAGTTCCTCTACTTGTCTTTGCAACTCCTTGGTCTCAACCTGATGTGATCATGGCCCGGATCACTAAGAAGAACAAGGAGGGTCTAGATGAACTACATGAAGCCACATTGCACCAGCAGCCTGGTGATGAAGCTCTAGCCATTCCAGATGGTCCCATGACTCATTCCAAAGTCAAGAAACTTAAAGAGAATGTTGTTGGATTACTCACTTCACTTCCATAACAAGAAGAAAGTCTTGGACAAGGTTTGATCCGAGATGTCTTGATCACCATTCAAGCCATCTCTACATCAAGCTGAGTTAGTGTCTAGGCAAGACACTTGGTGCGTGCTCTTTTCCTTGCTTTTGGTTTTGTCCCACGAGGTTTTCCGGAGGACGGTTTTTAACGAGGCCGCAACTTGTCTCACACATCACTTAGGCTGATGTGATCATGGACCAAATCACTAAGGAGAACAAGGAGAGTCTAGATGAGCCACATGAAGCCACATTGCACCAGCAGCCTGGTTATGATGCTCTAGCCATTCCTGAAGGTCCCTTGACTCGTTCCAGAGTCAAGAAGCTTAAAGAGAATGTTGTTGGATTACTGACTTCACATCCACAACAAGAAAGTCTTGGACAAGGTCTGATCCGAGATGTCTTGATCACCATTCAAGCCATCTCTACATCAAGTTGAGTTAGTCTCTAGGCAAGACATGGGGTGCGTGCTCTTTTCCTTGCTTTTGGTTTTGTCCCACGAGGTTTTCCGGAGGAAGGTTTTTAACGAGGCCACAACTTGTCTTCACATCACTTAGGCTCTATCTCGGTCCAAGACTAAAGAAGTTTACATTTTATTTCATTTTAAAGGTTATGTTATCTTTAAACTATAGTTTTCCTTTTTACTTATTTCTGAAACCCTAGAGAGCATGTTCTATGGTTTCTCCTTTTTTAAACGGGTCTCTAAACCCTATTGTACTCAAGCGTCTTTTAATCAACAAGTTTTCTTTCTCTCTTGACGGCTCTCTCTCTAAAATAGTTGTCGAGTTTCTTCTAGTGTGTAGTATCCAGGAACCTAAGGGTGTTTGCTTGGTCTGTCATATTCGAGTTATTCATCTAGGAGTATCAAGAAATCTTATCATCCCTCTTGTGTCACCAATCGATCCACAACTTGAAGAACTTGAGTCTCTGATTCGTTCTTGCAAGGATCTATCCATCCCCATCAACCAAAGAGCATCCTAGGGACGCATCAAGTGGTATCAGAGCAAGTTTGTTTTGGGAAGTACTCGTTTTCTCTCTTGTTCTTTTTGTTTCATCCGTGTTTCATCTCTATCATCTTGAATAAACAGTAGAACTAATCTGTTTAGGGCTGCTCGAGTTTCATAAGAGATTAGACAAGGTTTTAAACTTTTTCCTTTTTGCTTTGCGGAAACCCTAGAGAGAGAAACCCTAGCCGCATAAGTCTTTGCTCCTTAGATCACTTTGTTTCATCTTTTAATCTTGTTTCACCTTGAACACGAGTAGATTAAGGCTGTCTAGGTTGCTATAAAACCCTAGAGAAGTTAGACAAAGTTTAAAGGATTTTCCTTTTTGCTTGGTAGGCGGAAACCCTTTTCCTTTTTACCTAGCCAATTTTTTCCTTTTGCTTTTGTCTTGCAAAACAAGCTTGATTTCGTGTTCTACTTTTTCCTTTTTGCTTGTCTTGTTACCTAGAAACCTTTTACTGGTTATATTGTTTATGATGCAACCCTGATCAGCTATACAACCTTGGACGAGCTGAAACCAGCTGAAGTTACTAAGGATGAGCTGAACCAGCTGGATGAGATGAGTGACTTAGCGCTGGACGAGCTGGATGAGAGTGACACAGAATCAGGAGCTGGAAAGGACCTGATTGAGAGTGACACTGAACCAGGAGCTAGAAAGGAGCTGAGTGATAGTGACACTGATCCAGGAGCTGGAAGAGAGGCTGCTTGGCCCAAACTTGTTGCTGATTCTGATCTGCCTTTCTCAGCCCAAAAGAAATTCAAAACCAAGTTAAAGATCCATTATCATTTGCTGATGGACCAGACACAAAATTCAAGTCCAAGAACCCATCTGAAGCTGTTTTGGATCAAGTGGCCCAAGAAGAAGTGTTGCAGCCCATGGGAAGTTCATAACAGATTCATATTGGGTTTGTTTCAAACCAATTCGACCAGCCCTTTTTCCAGTCCATTTCAAGTCTATTCTCAGCAAGAATACCAAGAAGGAGTCAAAAAGATGTCTTGGTCGTGGCATGCCAAGAGTCATTCCAGAAATACACTTATTCTGGTCCAAAGTCAAGTCTACATTCCTAGTTTCTAAATTTCTTAATTTCTACTCTTTGTCTTTTCATTTCTACACTTTTTCTTTTCATTTCTACAACTTGTAAGTCCTATATAAGGGGATGTACGACCAGAATAAGATTCATTCACCTTTTTATCAAAAATCTCTCTAAATCTGTGATCTCTTGTTCATCCATGAACACTGATTGCTAGGAGTTCATTCTCTGCAAGCAAAACCTGTCTTTGATCAAAAACAGAGTTCATTCTCTTGATCAAGGACACATCTACACAAGTGTTGATCAATCCACAGATCCTCACTGAAGTTCATCAACCATTTCGACTTCTATCCATCAGATCTGTCATCATCCATCATCCAAACCATCAGATCTTCCTTCAAAAGAATCAGGGACAAAGGATCTCGTCCTAAGGGGTCTATCAAGTGGTATCAGAGCAGATTTGAAGGCTCTTGATCTCTGGTTTGATTCTGACTTTTCATATTCTTTCTGTTTTTGGGGTTTTTGATCATTTGATCTTTGTTCTCTTTATCAAACACTCTTTTCTGTCTATATGTTGTATCTGCAAGAGGGCCAACCAGATTATCAAAAAAAAAAAACAAAAATCAAAAGAAAAAAACCATAGAAAAGTTGAAGAGAAATCCAACTTGGCTGAGGAGAAATCCAGCCTGGCTGAGGAGAAATCCAGCCTGGCTGAGGAGAAATCCAGCCCTGGTGGTAAAGCCTCTTGCAAACAAAAATCTTGCAATCTGTCTATCTATTTCTTCAGTTTTGGGTTGGGGTTTGTTCTCTAAAGGCTTGATCTTTGTTTGTTGCTGAGCTTCTGGATTCACAGAGAAATCTCACAGAAAAAAATAAGAGAGAAACACTTGAGAGATTGTGAGGCTGCGGTTATTCATATCTGTGCTAACTTTTGTTGTTGAGATTGTAACAGGAAACCATGGCTGGAGATGTCAGTAAAAGAAAGAAAGAACTAACTGTGACATGGAACGAATTGCAGATGGAAGCAATGATGTCTGAGATAGTGAAAAGAATGAAAAAGACTGATCCTTTTCAACAGAAACATGCTGATGATTTCTTTGGTAATGTTTCTCAGGTTAAGAAGGATACTAAGATAAAAAAGACGAGCAGGATACCATCTTTCTGTTGCAGAAACGACCCTGATGGCTACTTGGAGTGGGAACAGCAAATGGAACTTGTTTTTGAGGGCCAAAACTACTCAGAAAGGAAGAAGGTTAGATTGGCTACAACAGAGTTCTGTGGTGATGCCATTCAATGGTGGGATCAGCTTGTTACTACCAGAAGAAGAACAGGAGAAGCACAAGTTGCATCCTGGTTTGAGCTGAAACACTTAATGAAGAAACACTTTGTTTCTGGTAACTACAGCAGAAAACAACTAAGACATGCCAAAGAGAAGACAAGAACTTGCCATGATCATGATCACCCAAGAAAGTCTCAGTCACATAAGCAAAGAAGGCCAGACCCACGTCCTCTCTCAAGAGTCAGTGAGCCACTGTGTTCTAATAAGGAATCAGCTATCCAAAAGCTAAAAACAGAGCCATCTAAGGTAAGTAAAGAACCTGAGACAGAAAATGAGTTTTCTCTTTTCTCTCCCCAGTCTGAATTTGTTGTCAATAAAACCTGTGATGAACTAACTTATCTGGAACCGGTACAACCGAGTAGCCTTGTTTTAGTGTCTCAGGTCTCAGAACAAAACCCAGCAGAGGAAGCACAAAAGAGTTCACCACCAGAAGAAGATTTGGAGCCGCCAAACAACACTGAAGCAGAAACAGATGCTAAGTCATTCTCTCTGGAATCTCAAGGGCACTGTAAGGATCTTGTTATGGTTAATTATGTGCCTGATTTGTTTGTTATGGTCTCTTCTGGTGATGTGAAACGATTTGGTCTGGAAAATGTGAAAGAATTTTGTGTTTCGAACTCTGTTTTTGATAACATGATTCATTCTTTTAAGAAACTTGAACCTGATAAACTCTCTGATCAAAATCGTTTTCAATGTGGTAGTGTGACCAGTTCTAGCCTTGTTTTGAGTTTTGATAAGTTTATGGAACATAGCAAAAGCCTGGATCCCCATGAAAAGACATTAGAGCTTGTCCTGCAACAACCTGATTTCTGTTGCAGAAAACTTTGTGATTCGTTTGCTTGTCTTAAAGATAATGTCTTTGATCTGAGTTTTTCTAGGCATGAAATGGTCTCTGATGATTTATTTTCATTTGCTTATGCCCTGAATGAACCTAAGAAGTTGCAGGAAACAACAGCACTTAGAGCTGAAACCAAGTTTGTTTCTGATTCTGTTTTGAAACCTGCTAGTCTATGTTCTGAAACTGGAAAATCTTGGTTTCTAATGGGATCATACTTGCAGAATGATGTTTTTTTGAGCTTTGATGATATACTAGTGTACAACACATTCTTTGAAAAACATGGTGAGCCTTTTATAAGTGATTCTCAGTTTGAACTTAATCCTTTGTGTTCAGATTCTGAGAAAGTTAGGCACGTTTTGAAGTTGTTCTATGTTAACGCATGCCTTGATACCATTCTGGTTTACAACACTTACTTTGGTAGGCATCATCAAGGTCTGAAACGTTTTCTGCATGATCTAGGGAAAGAAAGTTTTGATTTTGATGTGAACAAGGGCACGTCTTGCAGTAATAGTTCTGGATATCTAGTCTCTGTTTTGAGTGTCCAGGATCAACAGGTTAAGACTCGAAGGAATGTAAGGAATGAGGGCAGAGACAATGCTTATCAGCCTGAGATTTGGAGATGGAAGTACTTGAGGAAAATGGCTTCAAAACTCCAAGGAAGTTTCTGTCCAAAACCTTACTTTGATGTTGTTTTCATGCTTATCTTCGTGTTCATTTGTCTAGTGTCTTACCTGTTTCCTTTTGTTGTTGGAAATACAGATTTGAGGACAAATCTTTTTAAAGGAGGAGGGGATGATGCAACCCTGATCAGCTATACAACCTTGGACGAGCTGAAACCAGCTGAAGTTACTAAGGATGAGCTGAACCAGCTGGATGAGATGAGTGACTTAGCGCTGGACGAGCTGGATGAGAGTGACACAGAATCAGGAGCTAGAAAGGAGCTGACTGGGAGTGACACTGAACCAGGAGCTAGAAAGGAGCTGAGTGAGAGTGACACTGATCCAGGAGCTGGAAGAGAGGTTGCTTGGCCCAAACTTGTTGCTGATTCTGATCTGCCTTTCTCAGCCCAAAAGAAATTCAAAACCAAGTTAAAGATCCATTATCATTTTCTTATGGGCCAGACACGAAATTCAAGTTCAAGAACCCATTTGAAGATGTTTTGGATCAAGTGGCCCAAGAAGAAGTGTTGCATCCCATGGGAAGTTCATAACAGATTCATATTGGGTTTGTTTCAAACCAAATTCGACCAGCCCTTTTTCCAGTCCATTTCAAGTCTTTTCTCAGCAAGAATACCAAGAAGGAGTCAAAAAGAAGTCTTGGTCGTGGCATGCCAAGAGTCATTCCAGAAATACACTTATTCTGGTCCAAAGTCAAGTCCACATTCCTAGTTTCTAAATTTCTTAATTTCTACACTTTGTTTTTTCATTTCTACAACTTGTAAGTCCTATATAAGGGGATGCACGACCAGAATAAGATTCATTCACCTTTTTATCAAAAATCTTTCTAAATATATGAATCCCTTCTTCATCCATGAACACTGATTGCTAGGAGTTCATTCTCTGCAAGCAAAACCTGTCTTTGATCACAAACAGAGTTCATTCTCTTGATCAAGGACACATCTACACAAGTGTTGATCAATCCACAGATCCTCACTGAAGTTCATCAACCATTTCGACTTCTATCCATCAGATCCGTCATCATCCATCATCCAAACCATCAGATCTTCCTTCAAAAGAATCAGGGACAAAGGATCTCGTCCTAGGGGTCTATCAGTTTACCTTTGTGCAGGAAGCATGGGATCCGAGTCTGAAGAAGAAGATGAACTCGTCAGGAAGAACAAGCTTCTCATGGAGGCTATGTCGGCTCAACTTAATCAGAACATGGTAGCAACCATGACCGAGATGATGAGGACCGACCTCAATGACATCCAGAGAGAGCTCAAGGAAGAAGTCAGAAGAGCTACTAGTCAAGTTCCAAACCGAGAGACTAGGAGAGAAGAGAGACCTCATGCAACTCGCCAAGAGCATGCTGGTTATGAGGAGACTGACAATGAGTATGAACACCTCAGTTCATCCTCAAGACAAAGCCAAAGAAGACATAGGCGTGTCCAAGAAAGAAGGATGAACCAGGGAGATGAGCTTGCTGGTTTGAAGATAAAGATACCCCCATTTCATGGCAAAGCTGATCCGGATGCCTACCTTGAGTGGGAGAAGAAGATTGAGTTAGTCTTTCAGTGTAAGCAGTACACAAACCACAAGAAGATTCAGATTGCTGCCACTCAGTTCTATGACTATGCTCTAAGTTGGTGGGATCAGTACATCACAACTCATAGGAGGAATGGAAAAGAACCAGTAGAGACTTGGATAGAGATGAAGTCTATCATGCGCAAGAGGTTTGTTCCAAGTCATTACCACAGAGACTTGCACCACCGGCTCAGGAAACTTACCCAAGGTTCAAGATCAGTGGAGGAGTATTACCAGGAGATGGAGTTGCTCATGCTAAGAGCTCGCATATCAGAAGATAGAGAAGCAACCATGTCAAGGTTCCTGTGTGGTTTAAACCGAGAGATACAAGACAATGTTGAGATGCAACATTATGTAGAGCTTGAAGAGATGCTACACAAGGCTATTCTTGTGGAGCAACAGCTCAAGAGGAAGGGACATTCACGCAACCACTATGGCTCTAACGGTTTACACAACACCAAGGAAGAGAAGTCACCTTACCCGAAGGAGTCTAAACCGTTCGAGAAGGACAACAAGTCCTATCCTAGAGAAGAAACCAAACCAAGCAGTGCTCTTGACAAGGGCAAAGGCAAGGTTTGAAGCTTCGAGTTCCAGAGCTCGTGATGTCAAGTGTTTCAACTGCCAAGGAAGAGGTCATTATGCCAATGAATGTACCAACAAGAGAGTCATGATCTTGCTGGAAGATGAAGAGTATGCCTCAGAAGATGACAACACCGAGTCTGACCAAGAAGACAATGAAGAAGAACATGAAGAAGGACCAGTCCAGGGGAAGCTTTTAGTAGCAAGAAGCCTTCTAAGCATGCAAAACAAGGCTGAGGAGTTAGAGCAACATGAGAACCTATTCTGCACCCGGTGCTTGGTCCAAGGGAGAGTGTGCAGCCTCATTGTTGATGGAGGTAGTTGTGTGAATGCTGCGAGTGAAACCATGGGTCAAGAAGTTGGAATTGAAGGTTCAGAAGAATCCCAAACCTTACGGCTACATTGGCTGAATGAAGAAGGCACCATGAAGGTTTCAAGTCAAGTCCTTCATTCCCTTAGCCATTGGGAGATATGAAGATGAATTCTTGTGTGATGTGTTGCCTATGGAAGCTGGTCACATACTTCTTGGAAGACCTTGCAATCTGATCGCCGAGTTATCCATGATGGCTTCACCAACAAGCACTCCTTTGAGTTTCAAGGGACGAAAGACCACCCTGGTTCCCTTGACACCTAAGGAAGTTCAACAAGATCAGATTCAACTGCAAAAGAAGAAGGAGATTGACCTAAAACCGACTGGAACTAAGCAGCCAAACTTCTATGCTAACATGGGGTGATATCAAAAGAACTCTCTACTCTAAACAATCTGCTATCTTACTTGTGTTTAAAGAAACTCTTTTGAACTTAACAGATTCTACACCGGTGTATCCGAGTGAAATGGTTTCTCTTTTGCAGGAGTTTCAAGATGTATTTCCAGAAGACAATACCATTGGTTTACCACCTTTGAGAGGGATTGAGCACCAGATAGACTTTTGTTCCAGGATCTACACTTCCAAACTGTCCAGCATACAGAACCAACCCGGTTGAGACCAAGGAGTTGCAAAGACAAGTAGAAGAACTCATGGAGAAAGGCTATATCCGAGAGAGTTTGAGCGCATGTGCTGTACCAGTGCTCCTAGTGCCTAAGACGGATGGTACATGGCGTATGTGTGTTGATTGTAGATCAATCAACAACATCACAGTGAAGTATCGCCACCCTATCCCTAGACTTGATGATATGCTTGATGAATTACATGGTTCTTGCATCTTTTCTAGATAGATTTAAAAAGTGGTTATCATCAGATTAGGATGAAAGAAGGAGATGAATGGAAAACTGCATTCAAAACTAAACATGGATTATATGAGTGGTTAGTC
>CAJHQP010011769.1:0-14236 GCA_905132765.1 Moricandia arvensis
TATACTCAGATTCCTAGTCTACTTTTCCAGGCCTTGCCTCCGGTTTAAAGCCAACCTCGTAGAGGGTTTGTCCTATCAGAAGCTGTCCGATCTGGGCTGCATGCATTATTTCGAAGCATGTCGAGGGAGTTGTCCTGAACGGCTCGAATTTCGTCTTTCCGGGGTGTTTGACTGGTTTGGGTGTTGTCATTGGTTTTACTGAGGGACCAGTGTGATATGTGCACACACCCAGGTTGTCTTCTGAGATAAAGTTTCGATTATCACTGGAATACGTCGGAGAAGTCGCAACTTAATGAGACTATAGGAATATTTAAGTAAACCACTTATACAGATGTGTGCTTATTATTTGCGTCAGAGGGTTAGTAACACCTGAATACGACCAACAGTGAACACATTAATCGCTTGTGCGTATTGCGATATCAATCATAGGCATGCACAGTACACGCACCTTTCTCTGTATATGACGACTCAATATCGCTATATCTCCGTCTCAGAGATTTCGAGTTAAGACTCTGCCACAAATGGTATACAGCACATGTGGTGGTGTCGCAGATGTTCCCAGCTATCGAGTTGAGCAAATCACATCTGTGTCCTGAGTAATCGAGAGTGTAGGATATCAATACCCGTACCCTCATGATTGCAGGAACTCTAGTGCTTGACACACCGCTGTTTATTAGAGCGATGCCGCTGAAGAAGAAGTAGTCAGCGTTCGCATAATCTGCGTATAGAGAGAATAAGAGACTTTGGAGTGTTTTAGAAGAAATTCAGATTGAATAGCGCACATCCGTATCAGGGGAAAGACGAGACCATTAAAGTTGGACTAATTATAGTCAAAACTATGCATCATGTATATCTGGGGTGTGAGCAGCTAGTCTTTTTACGAGAACTGAGATGATGTGGAAGAGACTACGAAACTTGTAATCGCGTTTCAGTAGAAGAGAGGAGTTCTACTATCGCATGCTGTATAGAACGTAGATGGGACGATCTAAAAAAGTTATTATACTTTTGATACGAAAATGGTCACCGTCTACAACGACACCTCTATCCATGTCATCTATCACACTTTTTTTTTGATTCGGTTTTGACCAGTTCGTTAAATCAGATTGAGAGTCAAGTGTTTCTGTGTAGCGAGCTGTTCCTAACTGTTTTTTGAGAGACATATCTTAAGGAGAGCACTTTTGCACGCCTAGCCGCTCAGTTCCAGCCAGAGTCTGTCTGTGAGATAATCATCCGACAGACTTTCTATCGCGGTATTCTTCTCTCCGTACTAGAGGTTTTTGGTCAATCGTTTTACTCTCCGGAAAAGAGAGTGTTTCGGCCGAGTCTGTGTGCTAGTTATTGTGCTGCATTCCCACCGATATCGTACTCTTCAAATAGCATAACACAATCGCTTACGTGCTCTGCTCGGTAGAGGAAGCGCGCTAGAGGGCGACCGCCACTGGAGGATCGAGGAAATATGTTGCTAACATTTCACTAGACGTGTGGTTACGCTTACAGTGAGCAAGCGGTGAGTGAGCGTGGTTTTCACCAATTCCGAAAGACTTGCATATCCGGAGGCAGCAGCTTCATTCCGTAGTTTGAGAGACGATGAAGGACGGGTCTACGAGCTAGGTTTGCTCCCTCTGATAAGATATACGAGACCCAGAGACCTACTTTAAATAGTATAGGTCAAGGCCGGGAGTAGTGGTGATCAGGACGATTTCGATGAGCTGCATGGTTTTTTTGAGACTATCCCTGCCGGGCATAGCTGGGTCCTATGCTGATGTACCCACGAGTTACTCCTCCTAGGACGTCCTGATAGTGAATGAGTGCCAAACAGGGTTATAGTTCCTTTTTCTAATACCCTCTCTTTGTTCAGCGCAGATACCAAAGCTTTTCCTTCATAATCTCATACGTTGCACTTATCACCGCATGCCGGGTCTCCCTATAGTCATGAGACACTGATGGCAGCTTATATCTAAGATCCGAGGACTTTGGCAGGATGTCCCTCACCCGAGGGAGCACGCTCATGGCTCAGCTTCAAGGCTGAGACAGCCACTACCGCGATAGATTTTGAGCCCCACTCTAGAGACGCGATTATGTGGATTTAGAGTTGTCCAGTAGAAGAGCGCACTCTTCGCGTTTACGCGAGCCGGAGGGATCATACAGCAGCTTCTCAATCAGCACAGGAAGAAAGAGGAGGAAGATTGTGCCGAAAAGTATGCAAATCCGAATATGGACCAAGGGTCGGGATTGAGATTGAAATGGTATAGTATCATCTCTTGTATATGGAAACCATCAACTTCTCGGAGATTGGGACTTATCGAACCAGTGGTTATAAAAGTGATTGCTACATAGAGACTCATGCCTGCGGGAAGGGTCGGCAGCGTCTGTGTGGAGGTAACTAGCAATTAGACCTAGAGCTAACAGTCCCGAAATCTGTATTCACACTTCTGCTTCGAGGGTGCCGAGATTAATAGCAAGGCGGACGCACAGGGGAGCGCAATGAAATGGAGGGTAACTTAAGCGACTTCTGTGATCTTGCACAGTGAATTGACGAGAAAGCTATTTGCGGACTACTTAGGGCTCCTTTAATTCTGCGTTTTCTCCCTGACGATCGTGCGAGGCTGAGTGCAGGAGGACACTCATATCGTAGAGATGATTGGGTCGCTCTCGTGGAAACACCGAGTTTGAGGCACTGTGGATTGCTCTTGGTTTGTTCAAACAATTTGGATGGCATTGTGTTGGACTGATCATCTGCCAAGTGCTTCAGTATCCCCTTTGATCCAAAACTAACTCATTAAGTCAGTTCAAACATGGCCCCTATACTCAGGCCTCAAACACTTAAGCATGAACCACGCTTCTGCTTCTTGCTCTTCCAAAGTAACCAAGTTCCCACCAATGAATGCGGCAATAGCCTGGTGTTTGACTGTCCTATCTGCTCGATCTCCAGTCCAGTGTTAAGCATCAACAAATACCTACACTCAGTGCTTCTTGTTTACACCCCATCCACACTCCCTGTTGTGGTGAGCGCATTCAAGGTACATCAGGATCCGGCTAACCATGTTCTCTAATGGTGCTCCCTTTGGTCCTTGCATAAGGTGTTGACTCGTCTGGTTCAGCAGCAAACAACTATATCAGGACGTGTAATGGTTAGGAAAGATCAACTTACCCAGGAGCTTTCTGATAAAGCTTGGCAGTCTTCAAGAATCGGTTGGCTATTTTCATATCGCCCCTACCGTGGAACCTTAATATCATCTTCTAAAGGGTGTGCTTCCTGTCTTCCCACCCAAGTTTACCCTGGCACCTTTCAAAAGATCAAGTGTGATATTTTTCTTTCTTTGGGAAAGGAAAAAATCCTTCGTGATCTACATATCTCATTCCAAGGAAAAGTATTTTCATCCCCCAATCTTTGATTCAAAAACCGACTTAGAAAAGTCCTCGGTTGATTTGAATACCAACTTGTCAACTTCATGTGATGATGATATGCTATTCAAACATACACAAGAAGGACTACAATACCTGATGGAGTGGCCCGGTGAACGAGGGTATGGTCAAGTATTGACTTCTTGAAGCCTTTCCCGATTTAGAGTAGTGCTCAGCTGGTGTCACAAGGCTCTAGAGCGCTTAGAACCATATATGGCCTTCTTCATCCCCGGCTCAAAAATGTTTCCAATCCTTAACGCAAATGCTCAACGACCAGGAGGATGGACACATGTATAACTCATCTTCAATATCTTGTTTTGTATGATAGGCATCTTCACATCCATTTGCCAAAGACTCACTCTAAGTTCACTGCAAGAGATAGAACTTCCTTATTGTGTGAAGCTTGGCGACTGGAGAAAAGGTAATCTATGTAGTCCTCTTCCAATAGGTTTGAGTAAAACCCCTTTGGCCATTAAGTCTTGTCTTTCCTCCTATCAATCTTCCATTTGCAAGATACTTGATGGTGAGATCCATCTGCTGTCACAGCCTTCTTCCCTTTTGGGCAGCTTACTCTCATACCAAATATCATTTTGATCCATTGCATCATGCCTCAGCTCCAAACTGATTCTCTCCACTCTTTGTGTTGCATGGCTTCCTTCATAGGACTTGGTTTCGCGGGTTGAAGGTACCAGCCGACGGCTCCTCTGGATGTCAACGACTATTCGCTCGATAGATCGATGACTAGGTTCTTTGATTTTGATGAGTAATCACGAGGTCGCGACTGATTCGAGAATGCTTTCTTCTGTATTATTGTACGTTTCTATTTCTTTCGTTGTTGGCTGACTATGGTCGTATGTAGCGGGACTGGCCGAGTGTGTCCTTGAATCCCTATCTTTTATTAGCTTTTATTCGAACAGTGCTTATTATGATAAGTGAGTGTTTAAAAAAGATGTTTGGAATTTGTTTAGTGTAGAGAGGAAACTCGAGTTGTCATCTCAACCTCCTCCCTTTTTGCGGATCATCCTATTCGTTGTTTTTACGAGATCTTTGAGGACTTTTTGAATTTTTGAGAACGTTTAGATACGGATGAAGAGACATGCTTTTAGGATCTCATCTCTTTTTGATATCATGCCTTGAGACGTTAGAGACCAATGTGCTGGATTTATGGCAAGACCTAGGTTTACTTTCGGTTTAAGGCTTTGCGATGACTAATAGCTCTCATTTTGCATGTTTCGATTTTAACCTGACTCCGTTCAAATTTAAAGTCCGCGATAGGTTCTCGGCTTACTTGACTTGTCTGGTCGGAGTCGAGCATCTCTTCAGGGACAATTTTTAAGTGTCTTGAAAGTGCTGACCAAAATTTTAGATTTATTTTATAGCGTGTTGTTTATCCTAGTCGGATGTGAGAGGATCTTCATTAGGACGGAACTGGGTGCATTTTTTAACACGGCTAAAGTGCTCGGCGGGACCAACATCCGAGTATTTTGTAGTTGCGAATGGACTAGGGGTGTGTTCTCAAAAATTCAGACAACGTCTCGCCTAATTTTTCAAAAAATTTATTTTGCGTAGGTAATGCTTTTAGTATATGGGACCAGGGTCTCGTGCTTCGGTTGGGAATCAAAATTGATGTTTCGACCGAGATAGTGTGGAGTTGATCCAAAACGAATTTTTGTGAGTTTTCGTTTCTAGGATGGTGTGATAATTGTTTTGCTCAGTATGGATGTATAACATAGTGTTTCTTTACAGGATGATAGACAATTTACGAAATTATAAAGAAGTCTTCATTGCTGAAATTTTTTTTGGAAATTTCGAGTACAATTCAAATTTTTTTTCTGAATGTGAGAATATACGAGTATTCATATATGTACTCACTCCCCTTTTTAGAGAGGGGGATAGCTGAACTCGTCTTTTGACGAGCTGCCTACATACCTCTTTTGAGGATCAAGCCATCTCGTAGTTCTGCTTGTTTGGGCGAGTTTGTTTACTCGGTCGTTGTGTTTGTGTCGACTGCGTCAGTTTCTAGGTCCGTCTTCCGTTGGACTTGTCTTCTTCGATGGGCTTGACGCGTTGGGCACTGGAACTGGTTGTTCGCTGGCCGTTGCTAGAATCGATGGTTCTGGGTCGTCCTTGCCCGAAGTACTTTTGGCTGATGCCCGGTCTATCTTCGGGCACTTGGTCTTTTCCATTACGGTGTTCGTGATTTGTCTTAGCTTGTGCTTGTCCAGGAAGCAGTGTCTCAACTGCTCCTGGCAGCCTCAAATCACGACAATCCCGTTATGACTTGGGAACTTAACGCCTAAGTGATATATTGATGGGACTTTCTTCATGGCGCTTGGCCAAGGCGTGACCATGATAACGTTGTAGATGGTCGGGTAGTCAACGATAGCGAAATCAACGATCTTGGTGACTTCAACGGGTAATTTGATCGATCTGAGGGTCATTGATGTCGTGCCAGAGAAACCGGTTAGTGGCTTAGGTGATGGTACAACTTCGCCTAACTCGATGTTCATCCGTTTGAGAGTGTCACAAAAGATGACGTTAACCGTGCTTCCGGTGTTTATGAGAACCCTAGCGACCTCGAGATCTCTTATCACGAGATCAATTACGAGTGGATCGCAGTGTGGCTGATCGATTCCTCCGGCCTCTTCTTCGTCGAAATTGATTGCTCATTTCAGAGTGTCACTGATCGTGGTCCAGATTGGCAAATTCGCGCTTGTTTCGGCCTTGCTCTGATAAGCTTTGATGGCCGAGACGGTGTCACTGCAGAGTTGTGATCGGCCGATGAGCATGTTTACCCAGCGAGGGTTGCTGTCGTTGCTCTTCTCATCATGCCTTCTTCCGCGCTTTTCTCCCGATTGGTTCCCTTGGAAGGTTTCTCTGTTTGAGGAGTCCTGTCATTTTTCGGGGGTGATTTGAATCGTAGATGAGATCTTTCACGTTGGAGACTTTGGAGAGTTCTCCGGAGAGCAGCTTTGCGTCCAATCTCGCACCAAGAACTTTTCAGTTAATGGTTGAGTGTCTGCGAGTTTGGTGAAAGTCGCAGAAGGCGTTCTTGTAGTAATTTGATTTCGGGTCCACGTGTTACCCGTCGTCCGTCCTTGCTCCGATCCGGATTTCGGGTCCACGTGTTACCCTGTGTTTCTTCGTCTCCGCGCTGGACACTTTTGTCATTGCGAGGGTTTTTATTCCTTTTTAATTTCTTATCTTACCTCGGATCCTTCGAGGCATTCTTTGTTGGCTTCCATTTTTGGGACAAGACCTTCATTTCTTCTTCGATGATAATGTAATCCGTGGCTTTGTGAAGCGCGTCCTAGATTGTACGCGGCTTTTCTAAAGTTATCCACTTTCTAAACTTTGACTTGATCCAGAGTGTTTTTCGAAATGCGTCTATCGCGACTTTGTCGCTTATCCCGCTGACTCTAGCCATGACGGTTTTGAATCGTTTTATGAAGTCGCGGAGAATTTTGTCCTCTCCCTGGGACAAGCTCCAAAGGTCCACGTCTGAGGTTTCTCGGTCTATGAACATCCAGTATTTTTTTAGGAAGTCTGAGACAAGCTGGCGGAAGCTTCCGACAGAGTTTCTTCTGAGGCAAGAGAACCATTCTAGCGCTGCTCCACAGAGGTTTTCTACGAAGAGGCGGCATTCACCGGCGTCTCTCTCGTTTTCTCTGAACCTGGCTCTACCCATAGCGACCTGAAAAGCCTGTAGGTGTGCCTTAGGATCAGTAGTTTCGTCGTATGGCATCACTTTGACCTTCCGAGGATCCGAAACTGTAGTTTCGGTGATACGAGTAGTGAATGGTGTTTTACGAGCCTCTTCGAGCAGCATATCGATCTCTGGTGCGGTGCTAGTACGATGGTGTTTCTGGACTTCACCGCCCTGATTTTGGCCACCGTTTTCATGAGATCATCGCAGAGATCGCGAATTTCGGAACTCTTGGTAGCAGATTTTCGACTTTGTCGGTGTTTGCTGCGAGTGCTCCGAGTTTGCTCCTCGGCCAGTTCTTCATGTTCTTTCCAGAAGATAGCTTCTTCTTCTTCGTTCATGGGATTTGTCCTGAGCTGCTCGACTCCTTGTGCGGCACGGATGTATGTCTGCGTCTTCGTCCATAGGTTCGGATTGACTGCTAGATTCCACGTCGACGTGTTCAACTTCTCTTCCTTCTTTATCTTCCTCAATAGGAGGAAGATCTCCCAGATTTTTCCCTGTTGGCGCGGGGGTTACTTTGTCGGGGTTTTGTCCATATGGTTTGCCTTGCGTGTTGTCAGACCAGTCCAAAGGTGTTTCGAAGCCGAGTCTTCTTCTGCGGATTCAGGTTGTTCCACGCGGAAAAATAGCCACGTTCCTCGCTGTGAGGGTTTTAACCTGTTTAGCGAGGGAGTCCATGACCTTATCCTGTTTTGCCGATTTCTTCCCAATGAACGAGAACATCTTCTTCACCTCTTCGAAAGCTGTGGTGTTTGCGTTGGCATTGACCGCAGTGACGTTCATCGCTGGAGTGTTTTTAACGTTTTCGTCCACGACGTTGTCATCACGAGGTTGTTGGTTGTTGAAATTTGACATGGTTTGATTGAGCGTAGATGGCTGAGAGTTAGATTCATCCGTACCCCGCCCCTCCTAGCGCCAAACTGTGGGAACCGAAATTCACTCTGTCGATTTTCGTTGAATTAGGAATGCGGGGTAAACCCTAGTTTCCCAGAGGTCCCAGATATATCCTAAACCACATGCCAATCAGTCAAAATACGCAATAAAGATCGAAAAACAAAGTAAGAATCGAAAAGAAAGCAAATAGATGTCTTATTCTGAATTTGCGTATGAGCGTTTACAACATGATAAGAGCCTTGGCTATGAGAGATGTCGGCGAGATCCCTATTTCTAACAACCTAAAACTGCAAAACCCTAGTTGAGTCGCAGCTCGAATAACAAAAACAGAAAGTTGCGTAAATGCTCTAAGTGCTATCCTATGTTTGCTCTGAGTAGTGATTTTTGTGTCCCTTGCATCATCACCCTCGAAGTCCTTATATACTGCTTTATAGGCGGTTTGCTCTTTCCCCTTCTACCCTTGGTCAAATTTATTGCTTCGCCGAAAAGTTTCTTTTTTTCCTCGATCTTCATGATTATCTTCGGAAACTTAATATTTATCCTCTGATCTTGACATTTATCTTCCGACCTTAACATTTATCCCTTCTTGTAAAATAAAAGATAAACAGTCACAAAGTTTGGGCTCAATTTTTGACTTAAGCGTTTTTACGATTTTATCGAAAGAGCACTCCTAAGACTATGTCGTCCGAGAGTTAGAAACTTTCATATGGGATGTGTGGTTCCAAGTGTTTAGTTAACTGTTACTGTCTCATACGATCAACCCGATCCTTTCTTGAGAAGACGAGTTCTTTCGGTAAAATTCTAATGTCAATCCCGATCGAGATGGAACAAAGATAAGTTCGATCAAGTTTCGAAAGAGGGATATACGAGGACAAGGTGAAAATGGATTGATTGATCCGACTAGCCAAACGGGCGAGTTGGTTGTGCCATGCTGTCCAACTCGCCGAACAAGAGAGTTGGCCGTGCCATGTCGTCCAACTCGCGGAACGGCCGAGTTGGTCATGCCATGCCGTCTAACTTGCCGAACGGGCGAGTTGGTCGTGCCATCCCGTCCAGCTTGCCGAACATGCGAGTTGGTCGTGCCATGCCGTCCAACTTGCCGAACGGGGCGAGTTGGTCGTGCCATGCGGTCTAACTTGCCGAACGGGCAAGTAGGTCGTGCCATGTCGTCCAAATTGCCGAACGGGCAAGTTGGTCATGCCATGTCGTCCAAATTGCCGAATGGGTGAGTTGTTCATGCCATTCCGTCCAACTCGCCGAACGGGCGAGTTGGTCAGTCTTTGTGTCTAGATTTGCCCGTTCCACGAGCTGGACGTCTTGCTCTGCCAACTTCTCTGTTTGCGGAGGTAATGATCGAGGCTTCTAGTAATTTTCAAAGGCTTTTGGGTTACTTGTGCATTTGATTGATGTTTGGGTATACTTTTGGATTTAAAATCAAGTTTTGAGTCATATTTGGCAAATTCCCTTTGTTTAGTTTACTAAACAATAATGCTTTTTAATTTGGAAAATATTCAAGTTTACCACATTGTTGGTAACATTATTCATTTTTACATTCATTAAAGGGACATTTTCACCAATATTTTCTTATCAAGAGACAAAAGACTCGTATACCCTTATTATATATATATATATTTATATATATATATGAAATAGTTATTTAAATCAATAAAAGGGAAAAAAAAGAAGATATTTTATAGTTTTCGAATTATACGTGTTCAATTCAATTTTTATAATTTTTTTTCAAATTAATTTTTTCGAAATTAATTTTTAGAACTTTTTCCCAATTTTCTTTTGAAATTCGATTTTTTGAAACTGTTTTATATATTTATAAAAAAATAAAATAAAATATTTACTTATATATTTATTAGAATCGTAAACTCCACATTCCAAAACCTTATTTCACCTCTAAGTTCTAAACCCAAAATCTAAATTAGTTAATTATAGGGTTATAATATCTTTTTACCTTTTTAAAAGTAATAATAAAAGTGTTTAAGGTAAACATGAAAATCTATATTAATAAAAGGGACCTTTTGAGGCTCCATAGAACGTCCACACCAGCATTGGAACCCTCTTTCAAAAGAAGCCACATGGCATAAAATATATTTTTACATTTTAAACATACAACATAAAAATAGAAAAACTACATTAAACATATGTAAGATTATCATTTTTCACTAAAAAATGGCTTATCTCCATAATGTAACATTACCATTTTATAAAAAAAAAGCAAAAATATTATATATAATTTCGAAAATAATATATAATAAGTAAACATACAACAAAAAAATAGAAATACTACATTAAACATTATAGTTTTACACAATATAAGAAAAACAAATAATGTAAATATATAATATATGAATTATATATATATAATAATAAGTAAATACATATTTTTAATGGAAAGAATACATTAAAAATTAATATCTATCTTAAAATGTAAAATATAGATATTAAGTAAATAGAAAGTATAAGAATTGAAAATACATAATATACGAAAAATAAATAATAATAATAATTAAATAATGTAAATATATAATACACGAATTATATATATATTTAATAATAAGTAAATACACAATTTTAAGAAAATGGAAAAAGTACATGAAGCATTAAACATCTATCTTAAAATGTAAAATATATATATTAAGTAAATAGAAAGTAAGAGAAATGGAAATACATAAGATAAGGAAAAATAAATAATAAGTAAATAAAAAAATTTAAAATGAAATATATTATTTAAAATTACATAAATTTTAAAATTTAAATATATATATATATATATATATATATATAATATATTCAAAATTAATACTAATAATTAAACACATATTTTTAAAAATGGAAAAACTAGATTAAGATTTAAACATCTATCTTAAATGTAAAATATAGATATTAAGTAAATAGAAAATATAAGGAATGGAAATGCGCCATTTTATATAAGAAAGTTTAAAAATAGAAATACACAATATATGTAAAAATTTAAATTTGGAAATAATAGATTAAATATTTATATTAAAATGTTAAAATAAATAAATAAGTAATAAATGATATAAAAATGATCTTATTGTAAATGTAATTTAAGTTTGTTTAGCATATATTATGCTTAAAATAACTTAAATTGACTAATAGCAATATTATGCTAAAAATAATTCTTAGAGATATTTTAATTCAAGAACATTATAGTTTAATTTATTAAATTCATTTATTATTTAAAACTAAAGTTCTTTTAAAACATAGTGAGTTATAATATCAATGATGGAGTTGGGGAATATAACATGAAGACAAAAATATAAATATTTAATTTTTAAAACAATAAAGTCAAATTTTATTCAGTTATTCGATATATAATATTTTAAATTAGTTTTTAAAAATTATACATAATTTATATATATATATATATTAATTTTCCAGACTTAAACTATTATATTATATATGAATAATTTTGTTAAATAAAAATAATTTAAGATTTTTAAAATAAAAACAACAAATAATTATTTACATATAATTATTGTAAGATACATAATACTATCATTTAACAAGTATTAGATACGTTTTGATATATCATTATTTTTTATTTTTAGAAAGTAATAAATTGTTAAACATCAATATCATCTAGGTTAAGTATACAAACAACACAAATTCAAACATCACAAAAAATATTCACATAAACATTACAATACAATAATTTAAATATAAACAAATAGAATTTAAAATACATTATTCAAAGGAAATAATTATATACTTAACAATTGAAAATCAATGAAGTTCCGCGCATAGCGCGGAATTAATCCCTAGTGGTATTAGAAAAGTAAGATTTTAGGCAAATTTTTCTTTTCTTTATGCATCTCGTGACGGCTAACGAAATTTCTTTGCTTTACTGGAAGCTCTCAATTATTAAATTTATAAATAAACCAATTTTAACGAAATGTTTGTTTGACTAGAACCATGAAACAATATGAACACTACATCAACGAACTTTTATACAAATCAACATAAATAAATTATGTAGACAATATACACACAAACATTAGATTTTGGTTTTGATTACAATTCAGTTTACTAAGCAAGTTTAATATTTTTTGTCATCAACTTAAAGACTCAAACAGAACTCTGCGTCCATGTGAACGGTAAAAGACAATTGCTTCCGAGCATTATGTGCCAAACTTTATGCCTTTGTATTATGCGTTCTTGGTACATGAATAAACATGGAGTGATAAAAACTCTCTGTCATGATCCATATATCTTCTAAAGAGCATGCGTATACTGGTCATTCTGCAAGTTCAGAAACCATCTTTACCAGTTGGAAACAGTCTGTTGCACATGTCATGTGAAATTGTCGTAGATTCCTTATGCTCTCCAATGCCCAAATGAAAGCTTACAATTCGGCATGTAAGGGTGAAAGGCTAGCCCTTGTGTTTCTTGTCCCCATCAAACCATCAAAACTTTTAAGAGTGATATACAATCCATGTCTTGAGTAAAATCTTGGGCTTTCCATGATCCATCCGTGAAGCACCATCGTCCCTAAATCGAAGGCAATGGTGTCAAAGCCGTTTTTTCGTGTTGGATTTTTTTTTTGTGAAAGTGTTGCATATGCCTCAAGCCATGTTCTAGCATTCGTTTGTGTGAGCTTGATGGTATCTTGTAAGGTCCACATCTATATTACTAAAAATCATACTATTTCTAGCTTTCCAAATATACCATAAATTGTTGATTATCCATATGTGGTACCACTCTCCAAAACAAGTGATCCATATTTGCGAAAATGGATTGAAAAGGGAAAACTTGTGGTTCGAAGGAATACTTGAGAGAGCCCATACTTGGACAGTCAGAGGATACTACAAAAATACATGATTTATTGATTCTTCCTCTGCTCCACAACGTGTGGCATTGTATGTCTCCTTGTATCCCTCTCAACCGCAAATTCTTCTGTACCAATATACAGCCTGAAAAGAATTGCCACAAAAAATGCTTGATCTTTGGTGGACACTGTGTTTTCCAACATTGAGCCTTCAAAGGGGTTATAGTGGTCCAACCATTAAGGGGATTGTTTATGTGTCTGGATATTCTTTCTCAACTTGATAACCTTATTTGACCAATTATTTTTCATTATTTGTGAAATGTCATCCATCTTTGTCTGATATGGGGTGTTGACTTAGAGATACTCTGTATAATCTTTGCATCTTCTGGGTCTATCTAATCTCATGTGAATTCCATGTTCTTGCATTTGTATTGATGATTGAATCCACTGTAAGGTCAGGTTGAAAAAAATGTTGGTTACTATTTGTTGGTCTCGGGCGAGTGAATGGAAGTCATGGATCATTCCATATTGAAATGGAAGGCCATGTTTCCACCCTTTTGATTAGTTTTTTTGTTTACCAAAGATCTAAATGCGACTGTACTCCTCCATCCATAGGATGGTGATTATGATCTTATCGGTTCCAGGAGCAATGTATTCCTTAAATACCGATCCTTAAACACATGAGAAAATAGAGTACCCGGTTTCTCAATCAAACGCCCAAATTATTTTCCCAACATAGCCATGTTGAAATCCACAAGATTTTAAACCCATCTCCCCCTCCTCCTTTTGAAGAAAATTTTTGTCCCATGAGTTCCAATACATACCACGCGTACTTCCCCTACACTTCACCATAATTGTGCAACATCACTTTTTCAGCTTCTTTGTGACAGCCTTTGGGATTGATAACAAGTCATTAGATGATTTGGTAATGTTGTGACTACTCGCTTGATAATAACCTCCTTCCCTCTTTTGAAAAGAATTTGAAAGTCCAACCATTGACTATATTATTTAATTGATCATGAACAAAACTGAAAATATGTGTTTTTGAGCCACCCATACTTTATGGCAAACCCAAATATGACCCATACCGTCAATATTTTGGATCCCTAATATATCTAGTAATTCTTGATTAGTAGATTCTTCAATATTGTGTCCAAATTGTATTGGGATTTCTGTAAATTTATTAGATGGCCAGATATGACCTCGTATTCCTTCATAATCCTACATATGGTTTGACATTGCTCTCTTTGTACCTTACAGAAGAAAATATTGTCGTCCGCGAACAGAAAGTGGGAGATTGACAGACATGCTCGGGCCATTTTTATCCCCGCCAGCGGATGTTTTTCGCCTTTTTCATGTTCTCAGTTAAAGCTTCCGTACACAAAATGAATAAATAAGAAGAAAATGGATTTCCCTGCTTCATCCTC
>CAJHQP010011770.1:0-14232 GCA_905132765.1 Moricandia arvensis
AATAGGATAGTAGACTTTGGATTTCAGTGGCGACTAGGAACGCGGTTTAAAAAAAACTGAACAAATTTTATTAAAATGACGATTCTGTCCCCTAGTCTTTCCCTTTGGAAGCATCTGGTATGCGTGCGATCGTTTCGGTTTCCGAGAGTTTGATGCCGTGATTTGAACATCCTATAAATCATCAATGAGAAGAAATGTAGAGTATGCCTGATTAGTGGTATCGTAGTTCTTAGTGATAGTATTCCAGAGCGATTTTTTTAAGTTTTGGAGGAGAAGAAGAAGACAGGAGAAGAAAGAGCAGAAGAGAGAGAAGAGAGAGGAGAGAGAGAGAGAAGAGAGAGGATTTCTTGAGAGTTTAGTTTTCATTCATAGTTTTAGGGAGAAGACTCATAACTCCTTAGGAGTATTTGTATTGCGGAACCTAGTTTTATATATGCATTATATTCAGATTATTGTCTTTCTTAATTATGTCTAATTAGGTATCAACTAGATTAGGGTTGAATGATAGCAATCATGGATTAGCCCAAAAGTAGTATTGCTAGGTTAAGTTAATATCCATCAATTGAGTTGTGCTTCATGCTTGCATTCTAGAGTAGCTAACTAGGATCTCGAAGTAGGACCATGGACGACTACAAGAGTAGGTTATGTGCCATAATAGACTCCATTGAACTAGTTTGTTAGGCACATGCGAGAGCTGGTTTAATTAGCTTTGTGAACTTATCAATCTCGCTCACACTTCCTTCTGATTTCACCGTCGATCGACATCAGGCCTTAGCCATCGATCGATGGTCTTTCCTTTTGCTCTCATATGAGAGTTAGAGTTAAAAGGGTCAGAATAGTTATATTTGAGTTCTAGAAAATTTACATTTTCGTGCTTCTAAGTCCCTATAATCCATTAAGCTTGAAACCATAGATCTACATATTTACATTTGTATCTAGTTAGTTAAATAACATATTTTCATATGTACATTATCAACATATTTTCATATTGCATCTATACCTCTTAATAAGGAATATTTCCTTAACTGATTGTTTACTGCTAATATAATATATATATATATATATATATATATATATATATATATATATATCTACCTTGTTTGTCTTTAGAAATAAGAAATTTATCTGTGTCATTGCTCTATGTGAATTTGATCCTTAATACTACACCTGATATCTCTGGCAAGAGTATTATTTTTGTGTTAAGATTAAAGCTAATTTGATAGTTAATTGTTTAGGATATTCATACCATGCTTGAACAATAAACACACCCATGTCATTCCAAAAGGTCCAACTCTTGACGGTGAAGGGACCTGACCAACGGGAATGTAACTTCCTAGGGATTAATGTCATGCGAGAATTGTATAGAAGCACCTGGTCGTTTGGTTTGAAATATCTAGCGATGATCTTTTTGTCGTGATAAGCTTTTTTCCTTTACTTGTATAGCTTTTGAGTTCTCGTCGCGTGATGTCTAATCTCATCTAACTCGTTCAGCTGTACCAATCTCCTTTCTGCAACAGGATTGATGTCAAAATTCGTAATCTTCACTGCCCATTATGCCTTGTGTTCTAGTTCCACAGGGAGGTGACAAGCTTTCCCGTAAAGTAGGTGAAATGGTGTGGTAGCCAGTGGTGTTTTAAATGCAGTTCTGTAAGCCCTAACTGCATTATCCAACTTTGTAGACCAATATTTCCTTGTTTTGACATCTTTCTAGGATTTATTTGATCTGGCGGTTGGAAACCTCTACTTGTCCACTGGTTTGAGGATGATAAGATGTGGATACTCGATTATGAACTCCATGTTTCTTTAGAAGCTTTTTGAACACCTTGTTTATAAATTGAGTGCCTTCGTGACTTATGACTACTCCAGGGACTCCAAATGTAAGAAAAGTGATACTTTTGTACAGTTCATGACTACCGCAACATCATTTGTTGGGGATGCTATTGTTTCTACCCATTTAGCTATGTATATTCGACATCAACCAGGATTTATTTTGTTTCCGCGTGAAGAAGGGAAGGGCCAAGAATGTCGATGCCCCAACAATCAAACACTTCCACTTCAAGTATTAAATTTTGCTTTCTGTCATATCTTTTTGCTGATTTTTCTTCTTCTTTGACAGGGATCATATTTTGTTATGTAGGATTGGCATCTCGAAACATAGTAGGAAACCAAAACCCGCTTGAAGTATTTTAGATATTGTCTTGAACCTTGCAAAATGCCCAACATAATCGGATCCATGGAAATGGAATAGAATATCTGGTACGTCAACTTCCGCAATGCAGAGTCCGTATATGCTGCCAGAACAATGTTTATAGAGATACGGCTCGTCCCAATAATATCTTCTGATTTCTCTCAAAAAAAAGTCATTTTGGTATATGCACTAAATATTTCTCGATATCAAATTCTTGCCAAGAGTAGAATCCATATCAAGAGCATTGGCTTTGCATCTTTCTTCTGCACTAAATATTTCATGGCGGCGTGGTTAGTGTGGACAACTACCTTAGAACCAAATAGGTAGCAACGGGACTTATCGAAAGCAAACACGACAGCTAGTAATTCCTTTTCTGTTGTTGCATAATTACTTTGTGCATCATCTATAGTTCTACTGCTATAGTAGACACATGTAATTTCTTATCTTTTTCTGCCCAAGTACCCGCGTCTACAGCAAATCACTTGCGTCACACATTATTTCAAAAGGTAGACTCCAATCTGGAGCTTGCACAATGGGTGCAGTTACTAGTGCTAATTTGATTTCTTCAAAGGCTTTCAGGCACTCAAGAGTGAAATCAAATTTAACTTATTTGCATGTGAAAGATCTGAGGGGTCTAGCTATTTTGCTAAAATATTTTATGGATCTCTTGTAGAATTCAGCATACCCAAGAAAACTCCTTACATATTTCACGTTGGTGGGTGCTGGTAGACCTGTCCTGACCTCGATTTTAGTTTTGTCCACCTCAAAATCAGCTGCTTAAACCTTATGTCCCAGAACAATGCCATCATTAATCATCATGTGGTATTTCTCCCAAATCAGGACCAGATTCTTCTCTTCACATCTGGCTAAAACTTTGAAGATACTGTACACCGAGAAATCATCCATAAAAACTTCGATAAAATCTTTCATAATATCGGTAAAGATGGACATCATGCATGTTTGGATGGTAGCAGGAGCATTACAAAGTCCAAAAGGCATCCTCCGGTATGCTAATTTACCATATGGACATGTGAAATGGTCTTTTCTTGATATCCAGATAGATAGAGATCTGGAAAAATCTGAAATACCCATCGAGAAAACAATAATATTGGTGATTCGCAAGCCTTTCTATATTTATATCGATTAAGGGTAAAGGAAAATGATCTTTTCTTGTGGCGGAGTTTAACTTCCTATAATCGATGCACATCATGTGCCTAGTAACAGTACTCATCAGGATCAATTCACCTTTGTCATTTTTCAACACCATGACTCCTCCTTTCTTAGGAACGACATGTACCCGACTGACCCAATTGATTTCTAAGATTGGATAGATGACCCGTGCTTCTAAAGTTTGATAATTTCTTTCTTCACCACTTCTTTCAGATTCAGGCGTAGTCTCCTTTGAGGTTCAATAGATGACTTAGATTCGTCTTGTTGGTGAATCATATGCATGCATAGATCGGGTTGAGATACCTGAAATGTCGTCAAGGGAATACCCAAGGGCTTTACGATACTTGCATAATTTTCTTAGTAGTAGGGTGAGTTCTCCACTACTCAAGTTAGCATTGACAATAACAGGATAGAGTTATCGCAGAGAAATACATATTTAAGACCAGTCAGAAGTTGTTTAAGTTCAATATCAGAGCTTTTATTGAACTCCAGTTGATCAAAGCAAGCGGTTATCGATCGATGCTGCTAGAGAATCGATCGATGCTTGGCAAACTTTTGATTTCTTCCTTCACATCGACATGCATGACCTCTTTACTGGCATCCATCAGTCTATCATACTCATCAGCTCTATCATCTTTACTAAAAATGTATCTTTCAGAAGTCGTTAGAGATCTTCTTAAAGGATCGTTAGGATATACTAAATGATTCATCAGATAGTTCGGAAATATGGTCAATAAAGAAAGTTTTGCCATTGATCAACGATTTCTTGACAAGTTTTTCCATGTCGAAAACCATTGTCAAATTTCTGATGTTCAAATATATGTGTCCTTCCTTAACGTCAATGATCACGACTATGGCTAAGAATGGTCTTCCTAAGATAAGGGGGTCTTTCGGTTCTCGTCCATATTTCAACACTATGAATTCAGTAAGTATGTTGCATTCGTTTATCCTTACGGGTACATCTTCAAGGACACCTTTGGGAATCCTAACAGACCCATCGGCTAGAACGAGAGTGATTCTGGTAAATTTAAATTGAGTTAACCCCAGGGCAATTTCAACAGAATAAGGCATTAAATTTACACCAGAGCCTAGATCGCAGAGGGATCTCTGAAATCGCACATGGTGGACGTTGAAATCTAGAAACAAACTGTCGAAATCCCGGCGTTTAATTGGGATTCCTCTTTGAATCATATCACTTATTTCCTGAGAAACCATCATCACGCTCTGATCGTTTGTTTGAAAATCGTGTGTCACCATGTATTTTACGTATTTCTTGACTGAAGATGAAACATTAAGGATGTCACTAAGTGGCATCTCCACAATTAATTTTTCAAAGTTCTTTTGCATATAGCTCTCTCTAGTCTTGCTTAGCTTTCATCCGATTGTGGGTATAAAAAATAGGTCTGGGTGTGTATACCCTTTCTCCTATTGGTACCGAAGATTTAGACATCAATGGTTCTGGAGGGATCAGGTATCCATCGACACGGCGCGGCGCGTACGCTGGCGACCGACGCTCTCGCATTCCTTGACTCCACTTCTTTTTCATCGAGATCGAGTTGCATTTCTTCTAACTATTCATCCTGGTCTGATCTCTCCAGTTCTGGAAAAAGAGTTGAACCATGCTCAGGAGTGTCAAGTGATATCGGTTGTGGATCGTTTTTTCATCTTTCTTAATTTCTACAAATCCATCTATGGTGATTCATTCCTTTACATTTAGAGTGAGTTTTTTTCTACTTCTCAATGTTACGACGCTAACTTAATGCCTTGGATTAGTATCAGTCCTCCTAGTGAGAAATCCTTCTTCTCTCCTAATAGCTACCGCATTTTGCGCAACTTGACCATCTAACTTCTTAAATTGATCACTAGAGCTTTGGATTTCTCCATAATCAGATCGGAGTATATAAATTATATCTTCACGTCAAGATTGGAGATCATTTTCAATTCCCCGTGAATACTTGGTTTATCTTGGATTTCATTTTTCCTTCACGTGCCTTCATAGCAGCATAGTACTCGCCAGTGAAGCTATCACTGCGAAATCCAAACTGGCGATCCTGGAAAGTGGTTACACTGATGGATTCTACTTGTTTGGACGAAACGTATTTATCTTCTTTACTGGATCTGATCGATTTTGTTCAACTAGAAGAGCTTGAACAGATTCCAACGTTGCTCTTACTTCAGCCAACTTAATTTCCTCTTCGGACTCGATTGGATCACTTCGTTCACCATCCATATTCTCGAAGCCTCTACCTGAGGTAACGTTCGAATCAGCCTTCTATCTTCCTCGGGCTTCCTACTTTTGAAGTTTCCTTCACTGGCAGTGTCAAGTGTAGTTTGGTAGTTGAGATTCAGACCTCTGAAGAAGATATTGATTAACTGAGGTTCGGAGTAGCCATGATGTGGGCATTCACGCCGGTCTTCCATGAATCTTCCCAAGCATATTTGAAAATTTTGCTGATACCTTGAGAAAAATTGGATATCTTGTTACTCACTTTCCAATATTGTGCCTCGTCGAAAAAGTTGTTGATGAAATCGCTCCTAATATCTCTCCAGCAAGTCAATGATCCAGGTGGTAACTAGACCATCCATCTTCTAGCTTTTCCTTCAAGCGATAATGGAAAGAGCTTGCAGCGATTGTAGTTGTCATACACCATGTCTTCCAATTTTTTTGATGTGATTGGTCAGTGTTCAGTAGGAAAACCATGGAAGGGATTTTGACGTACCCGAAGGAGGAAATCGAGATTAAGCTTATAACCTCCTCTGTTGTTCTCTGGTAGTCTGATCGCGGACCTATTGGAATAGATCCTACCCAGTCTTAAGAAATATCGCATTGGTAATTGATGCTCCTTCTCATTATTCAAGGTTATGGTAATTTTATAAGGGATTTCAGCCCTTGTTCATTAATGAGTTGGTTTAATGTGTTGAATGTTTAACCTTCTGGATCTTCCAGGACTATTTCCTTATTATTATTATTATTTTCTAAAGTAGTAAGTGTAGACTTACCTGCTTCTGGCAGAGTGGTATTGATCGGTTCCGAAAGTGTGTCGTCGATCATCATTGCTAATGCCTTGTCGATTGATGCTTCTTCTGCTTCGTAGATCGATGCTTGTTGTCCAGAATCCATGTTCTTCTTTAAATGTACATGTTTCAACAGGAACGAGAAAAAATATCAGTAAAAATAAAAATAAAAATCTAGACTATATTGAGAACTAAATCTAATGGTAATAAAAAAAGAGTCCTTGACAATGTCGCCAAATTTGATATGCTCAAATTAACCTTAAGAGATACTCTCTCAAATTAGAGGTTTAGTTGTAATACTTAAGAATCAAATACACAGAAACTCTGAGATTACACAATAGATTTATTGTCATTGAAATAAAGCTAGAAATTAATAGTAGAAAACAGTAAACAGGGAGATTAAGTGTTGTAAGTTATCAAGATGAGATGAATCTAGACTTAGGTGAACTCTCAGGTGTAATCGATAAGCAAGCTAAATGTGTTATCAAATATGTAGTAAAGAACAATTCTCAACTCAAACTCAAGTTATAATCAATTAACTTTTGTGTTAAAAGAGGATCTAAAGTCTAAACCTAGGACTCCTACTCTGGTATGTAAATCCTTGGGGAGTGTCAATCGGTACTATGCAAGTCATGTCGATTGATACTACTTCTAGACAAGCTTTACCGAAAAGGTTTGATAGGTTCTCTAACCTCCTAGACCAACTATCGTATCCGCCTAGTCAATCAAATCATACTAGTCTTAATTCAGGTAGTAGACCAAGCCTTCGCTTGCGCCAACTTATCTTAAGATATAGGTTTAAGGTGGTCAATATTAATCCTAGCAGTAAGAGAAACTAGATGAAGAACTAATTAATTTCCATAACAACAATAAAGATTTAGCAGGCCATTAACAACCTTTGAAGAACCCTAGATCTAACGATGAACCTACTCAGACATAATCATAGATAACATGGTATTAGTATAAATAAATTGCATAAAATAAAATAGAAAGAGTAGAGAAATAGAGTAGAGAACAAAAGAAGTTCAAGATATTCTCTCAGAGTTTTCAGATCTCTCTCTCATATCCTAAGCTTTCTCTCCTCTAAATAATGAAGTATTTCAAGCGTATGTTACATAACAATTGAAAACCCTAATAAATAGTATAATATGCGGCCAAGGACTTGTTGTGCAATTCCTGGAACTTCTAGGATTCTTTTAATTTCCTTAAATCATCATTAAACTCGCGGAAGGCTGTTGTGTCAATTGACACACATGAGGTGGTGTTGATAGATACTTTGCATAAAAATAGACTCCGACTTCAAGTTTTCAGGAGAGCTTTCCTAGAATCTCTAAAATGATCCAAAAACTCCAATCTTTTTCAATAGGTACCTAGACCTGAAAATACTCTAAAACAGCTCCTAATGCATATAAAAGACTCTAAAACTTAGATCAAGGGTGAAAACATGTAATATCCATGACATATCATCCCCCAAATAAGATGATTAAGTTGGCGAGGTGAGATTTCAAAATATTTGGAGAGCTTAGATATCAACACATGACCATATCTCTAGATCCCCATTTGAAGAACGCTTCATGAACCGTCACCTCTTTTATTCCAAAATTGGAAGCATGACTCTTAGGACCGTTCTAAGGATGATATCATCAGGAAGAGAGTAAATCTTTCTCTACTCCATTATATTATTCTCCGCAATCACCAAAGGAGGTCACTAATATGGTCACTAGGTTAACAAGAAAAGTCGTCGCATGTATCTAACAACCTAGCTCAATAGAATTAATTCAGGTAATGAACCTACTGTCGTAGACTCATAGTTATCAGTATCTTAGGCTCAGCGATCTAGCTAACTACTCTAGAACACAAGCAATAAGAACAATTCTGATGAAGGATCCTAGAAGATCACCCTCATAATTCTATGTCTCAACAATTCATAAAAACCCTAATAAAACCCTAGATCTAATAAGAGAAACTACTCAGACATTATTAAGAAGAGCATAGAAAATATCTGAATAGAATCCATAAATAGATTGAGTAAAAAAATTGGAGTTCCACTACATATCTCGGAAGGACTCTTGATCTTCTCTCCAAAACTAAGTAATCAAAAGATTCTAAATATTGTGGCTGTTGTTTTTGGTAGTGTGTTTCCCAAACAATGCCAAAACACATAAATACTAAGTATAAAGTCGGTAAGAGGTAGTCTTGTAATGAAGTGGAACTTCGGGACTTCAAGTCGGCCACGAACAGTCGCCCCATCTACTCGTGCGGGTGTTGATTGATACCAAGAAGGTAGTGTCAATCGACACTTCTCATGGATTCGACTCTGACTTCTGATTTCTTTAACATGTACGAGTTTCCTCATCATTAAGATCCAAAATGCTCCATAATCTTTACATTTATCCAAACCATACCTGAAAACACTCAAAAATAGACTCAAAATACATATAATAGTATCTAGAAGGCACATATACTTTATTTTTGTCATGGCAGATTCGAGGACAAAGAGATACAAAAGAATTAAGACTTGTATCTTACTAGTGAAAAAGGATGACAAGCCATAATTTAAGTATAGATCAAGGATGGTAACACCGAGTTTTTCTCACCTACGGAGATTAGTGCTGTGATTCTGACTAAGATGAAGGAAATTCAAGGATGCTGTTGCCATTATACCAGGTTAGCTTATTGTTAATTCTGCTTCATCATCGCTCCTTTTCTTAATTTTGATAACATAATTCATTCAACAATCCAATAGTTTCATTGATATTTCTTTCTCAAAACATTTTTCTTCAATGGCTCTGAATCATCCCAGACCCACTCATATATATATATCAAACGGCTATTTTAGTACTCTAAAACAAGAGATAGTCTGGGAATCCATACTAGAATAGAACAACAAATAAAAACTAAACTCCGATAAAACGAACTCGATGTCTTTGCTGATGAATCCGCCTTCTTGTTTTGTTCTCTAGGTATTTGGATGATCCTATAATCCTAGAAGCACTGTCTAATATAGAGAACTCCTCTAACCCCGTTGAGAAACCTGGCCATGTTCTTGGATTCCTTATCATCGTGATTAAGTCCATGCAGTCGGTTCCAAAGTGCTGACAATATGAGTGTTCAATTATGTTCTCCATAGCCCACATTAAGGCCTCAAGCTCTGAATGAAGGGGTGATAATCATCTCCCCTTATTCATCAGCCCCCAGCAGCTGTTCCTTTCCTGTTGCATCCATCCAAATCCACTAAAGTTAGCATCCGATGTCCATGATCCATCTACCAGAAAAATATCTTGCAATCTAGGTTCTTGTGTATCTTGTGGCTGCCTCTGCTGCCCGCTGCTAAGGTTTTTAGTGTTAGCATCAAACCAAGTCTTGATTCACCATATGAATTTCGGATTAGTTAACAGGTTCTCGCGAAATTCCTCTGTAGATCTTATCATTTCTAATTTTCCAAAGATTCCAAATAATCCAGGGATATGGATCTCTGTCGAGGTTTGGATCATCTATTGCATTTTCCTCCAGAAAAGTAGTCCAAATTAGCATATAAACTCGATATTGGGAATATGTTTGGACACAATGGCGTCAAAGCTAAGGCCCAATCCTGGAGTACATGAGGGTACTCAAAAATTGCATGATTCACCGACTCATCAGCTGCTCCACATCTTGGGCAGTAATTATCACAACGCATATGACGATGTGTTAAGTTTCTGGTCATAGGTAGAAAACCAGATGCAATCTGCTAAATTAAGTGGTGTATTTTTGAGGAGTGTTTATCATCCAAGCATAGGCTTGTAATTTCGATGCTCGGTTCATTAATCATAATCTCAAGATCCTTGTCAAGGATATTTCTTGCAACCCAATATCCTGATTTTACAGTATATAACCACTCTTCGTGTACACCTAGCTAATTATGTTGTCTCTATGAGATTGACTCTGATTGCCATACTCCTAATCATCAGTATATCTTCTTGGGCTATGAATTGCTCCAGCATAATTGTGTTCCATCTTCTGGACGATCCAATAATTAGATCACTCACTGTTATTTGAGGGTGTGCAACTGGGACTCAAGGCATGGCTGGTCTTGCTGGAACGGTGGGATCCATGAATCATCCCATACTCGAATTTGGTGCCCATAATGAACTACCTGTCTGATTCCCAAAGATAGTAAAGGTCTTGCAGCCATTATGATCGCCCACACATACGAGGGAGAGTTAGGATCTAAGGCTCTCAACAGAGAGCTTAGGCGAAAATATCAGCCCTTAAGCACACTTGCGAAAAGGGAGTCCGGAAATTGAATCAATCGCCATAATTGTTTAGCCAACAGAGTTAGATTAAATTCATGTAATAATCTGAAACCAATACCGCCTCATCCTTTGGCTTACACAACTTATCAATATGACCTAGTGCATTCCTCTTTTAGGTGGGTTTGTACTCCACCAGAACCGTGCATTGACACTCGCTAATTTCTCACAAATTTCGAGGGAGTAGAAAGAGATGACATATGCTCAATTTCCAAAGAATTATCATACTTCCTCCATTTTAAATAATTTATATTTTAGAATGTTGTATATATTAAATTTTGTTTATAATATTTTTTTGATTAGGTATTTATCTAATTATTTCATGTAATCAAAAATTTAATAAACATAATTTTTTTTTAACTTTACAGTTTACCATATCAAACTAATAAAATTACATTGAAAATGTAAGCAAATTTTGTCGAAATAGTTCTTATAAAACACAACTATTATTTTTTTGAAACGAAGGCAGTAGGTACTAACAAGAAGAGTCTGCAAAGGATCAATCAATAGTTCAATACACGTTACTTATGGAATATATCACTTGTGGTCAGTACTTAGAATTCTCACGGTATGTTTTATCAGATTAGTTCAGTGTTCTGAATCTACTACTCTGTCTAATTATTTAATCCACATAGTTAATATCAAACAGAAGCTATAAGCATTAGCATACCAACCATAGGAAAGCAGAGTTACTAACAAGAAGAGTCTGCAAAGGATCAACAAATAGTTCATTACGCGTGACTTCTGCAATATATCACTTGTGGTTAATATCAAACAGTAAGCATATACAGCACTAGCAATATCGGCAAACCGCTACGCATGAGATAATAGAAGTACCGGAAAATGCTCTAAAAAAGACTTGTAACAGAAGAGACAAGTACACAAGATGACTTAAATCTTTACAAACAGCAGGTCATTACTATTATCTCATTGATCTTCACAATAACCATCCCTGTATAGGCTTTATCATGTTATGGTAATTTGGAAAAGACAAAGAGTGATACGCTACAACATACTCACATACACAGTACATATGTCAGAGAAGCAGTTGAGCATTCACCTGTGATAACTGTCCAGCTGAGCTTCAACTGATTTGGCCAATTGGTAAGGACATGCTGAATGTATCGCCTTCCCTTCCCTGAGGATGCTTCTGTCGCCATTGCGCTAATCGATCTTTGCTTTTATTTTTGAACGTGTTTACATATGAATTTCTTCTATGCCCATGTTGTCGTTTCCATCCTACGGCAAAACCCTTAAAATGGCAAACACCACCACTTGTGGATCAAGAACAGATGAATGACAGCCACAGCGATTAGTTAGCAAAAGATGGGTCAAACCATCGAAATCCCCAATTCTCCGAGGTCGAAATCAGGGATCATTCTTATTGATCCATTATATGTGTTTCACAGCCATCGTCTCAGAATTGTCCTTTTCGCCATGAAAAAAACACACACAATAGAACTATCTCATCTAACATGTCGAGCTTTTACGGTAGTTGAAATCTTAAATCTCTAACCTCCGCCTGCTTCAGGCACACCTGCAGCTAACTCTCTCAAACTACTGCATATTCATTGACCGCCTGCACAGCATCTAAATTTTCGCAAGTCTCATTCCGTTAAGATCCCCAAAGAGTACCTACACCACAGATTCACCAAAATCTGGGTCTCAAAATCTATATAACACTAGGAGATCTAAAAGGCACAACCACGAAAAACCGCACAGAATAAAACAGCTTAATTTCAGCTAAATACGGATCAAAATAAGTCATAGACCTTCCATGGACAGCTCCTTCGCTGCAGAGGGCAGCAATCCAAGGATGACAAACGTCTTTTAAGCCTATTTCGGTTTTACTGAATAATAGCCAAAATATGCTTCAGACTCTATACAGAGAGAGTAATTATAGGAAAGATTAAGGCAGAGCAAACTATCACAAGCCACCCGCGAGTGCTTGTCCAGAGATGCTCGGTCAGGAAACGTACCGTGTCAAGCGAGTGACACTAGTGACGTCGGCTCTCTGAAAGCTACCATAGACTGAAAACATTGTCGACAGCTGTCGTACAGAGCTACAATCATTTTTTCTTTTTTCTTCCTTTTCTCTCTTTTCTTTTTCTTAGTTGCTTCTGTTGGCTCTCTCTATCTCTCTTTATCACGAGATTAGACTTTATAACATGAAGACAAAAAAAAGTCTTGAAAGAGGAACACGAGTAAGGTTACAAAAGAAAAAACGGAACAAATAGCAGCCGCGTGAAACACGTGGTAAGCGGACCTCGCCTTACGACACGCTCAGTTAATAGTGCGCCATTTTTTATTTTATTTTCCTTGTTTAGGTCGGCAAATACATATCTTAATATTCTATTATTCTATATGAACAAAACAGTGATCTAACAACAACCTGTCAGCAGAAACGACATTGACTGAAAAGATGGCTCTTTATTTGAAGGATCTGCTATGTAGCTTGTCACTGCAATAAAGTATCCTAGTAACAACCTGTCAGTAAAAGATCTTAATACATAAATTGATATCGGGAAAGATAGAATATGTGGGTCTTTTATTTGAAATATTTGATTTGCTAAAAGGCCCAAGAAAAGAATTAAGGTAACTAATCTCTTTTTCTTTTTAAGTCGAATTACTTTCATTGATGGTTCCGCCCAAAACGGGCCGACGTACAAAACGATATCAAACTTTAGCATGAAAGACGCGGTAGAGGATTTACATTATCATTAACGTATTAAAGCAATATGACCTGAAGACAGACGTGTGACGCTATCTTTTTAGGCATAGGACCACGTTACTGCAAAACGTTTGTCAAATCATCCGAAGTTTTTCTTCCTTGCAAGTTGTTCCGCGTATGCTTCACTGCCGTTGTACTTCAATCCTACATTTCTATAGATTACCGAAGATTTGAAACCTTAAGATAGTACTGATATCCGACTGAAGTAGTCCATCTCTGATCGCCACCTCCCGACATCTTCAGGCTTCTTCATCAACTCGAAGGAGCAGCAACTCGTGTTTCTGGAGTGCATTGACTCAAAAGATGCTTAACGCTGCTCGCACTTAGGGTGACCAGCAATACGAAGGGCACGAAATTACCCAATGTCAGATATTGATGCTTCGGATTGAGGAGAGAAAGGTTGGATTTGACATTCAAATGGCTGGAGAGCTACCTTCAAAATAGGTCTAATGCTAGTATGAGACCAGAAGTTGTAATTACCATCAGTCTCCAACGAACAGAAGAGAAAAGCTTTGAAAGATACAACTTCAATTAAAGAACTTGAAAGCCACAACAAAAAAATCGACTAAAGCTAAATTTACAATCGGCATCTATTTGATTCGAAACTATAATAAGGCAAACAAGAAAGGATCTGAATGGCAAGATGATAGAAATCAAAGGAAAGACAGGGTTTTCTCTTCATCTGGCCTTCGTGAAAGATTTTTGAATGGAGAACGAAGAAGAGAGAGAAAACCTTCACCGGCAAATTAAAGGTACAATTCCCTATAAACATTATTTCGTAAGGTGACGTTTTTAATATTTTGTTTATGCGTCGTCAACAACATGCAGCGGCAGAT
>CAJHQP010011771.1:0-14229 GCA_905132765.1 Moricandia arvensis
ACTAACCAAGGATGACAGTATCAGTAAGCATTTTGGTGATAATATTATACCCATAAATATGATTGTTTCTTTTACATCTCTTGGTGGAAAGATTGATAACTCAGTGAATGAGAGAAAAGGTCCAGAGTGTTTAAACTTCATGGAGAAAATTATCACTTGATTGGGAGCGTAAAGCTAAGAGCAAACGACACCGCGAAGTTTTCACAGCTTTATATTCATGATACTGAAAATAAAGTCCAGAACCGTCTCTCTGCTTTAAGGTATATATTATTATTATTGATGTGTTATCTAGATGAGTAAGTATATATTGTTCTGAGTTCTTCATAATTCTGTCAAATTTTTAAACGCTCTATAGTGGGAATTCAGGAAGATGTAAAGTAAGAGAGAATTTGGTTGAGGGTATAATGGAGATGTTAAGGATATCTAATGTGCATGTGAAGACATTAAGAAATGTGAAAGACATATTTAATGATGAAGAAGACACTGAAGAGTTATCATTGGTTTTGATAAACAGTCGCCTTAAAGATGGCCGTGTTTACAATCTATGAACTTCTTCTGAAGTTGCAGCTATGATTGTTGGTTATTTTCAAGAAACCATGGATAAGAGGGATATTATTCTAGAAAAGAACAATGGGAAATTAAAAGGGATCAACGAGCTTCATCGTTGTTACCTTCCACTTCAATATTCGCTGCTTTTTCCATATGGAGAAGATGGATTTTGGTAGGGTATCAAAAAATTTCACAGGCATCAACAAAAAAACGAATATCAGTATGAGGAATTTTTTTGCCTATAGAATCCAAGTTCATAACATTGTTTCTCAGGCCCTACCTCTCTCTAGAGGTTTACTACAACAATTCTTGGTGGACGCTTACAGAATGATTGAAGCCCATCGTCTCTGGTAATATTCACAAGAATCATTCCAATTTGAGGACTTTGAAGTTTAGTAAATTTGTGGATGTTGCAAAGAATGGTAATCCTACAGTTTCTCTTGAAGCTAAACGTATTATCATCCCCTCATCCTTTACTGGCGGACCAAGGTATATGCATCAAATGTACTTGGATGGAATGTACATATGCAAATACTTTGAGTTTTCAGATCTTTTTATTACATTCACGTGTATTCCAAAATGACCAGAGCTTTCAAAATATTTACATAAATTCAATCTAAGAGCCGAGGACAGACCTGGGCTATGTTGTATGTAATTCAAAAGTAAGCTCGATAAGTTGATGGAGGATCTAACCAAGAAACAATATTTCGTAAAACAGTTTCAGGTATGTATGTCCTCTTTGTTTCTCTAAAACAAATCCGGGGATAATCTATCTACCTATGTAAGCTTAGGCATTTTTTGCTAATGCACATGTTGTCAAATATTGTTTCCAACAATTTATTCGTTGAGTTTCAGAAAAGAGGTCTTCCCCATGCTCATATTTTTTTGTTTATGGACTCGCGACATAAATTTCCTAATGCTGAAGACATTGATCGTATCATATCTGCAGAAACTCCAGATAAGTTTGAAGAACCCAGGTTGCATGAAGTGGTGAAGGACATGATAATTCATGGCCTATGTGGTGTTGTTAATAGAGATTCTCCATGTATATATGCAGGATGGAAAATGTTCTAAATTTTTTTCCCATAAGACATGTTGAGAAAACTACTGTTGATGGGCAAGGTTACCATATTTACAAAAGGCGGGACAGCGGTAACTTTGTTGAGAAGAAAGAGATTCAATGTGATAACCGTTTCTTTGTCCCATATAACAAGAAACTACTACTTGGATATAATGCACACATCAATGTTAAATTTTGCAATTAGACACGTTCAGTTAAGCACTTATTTAAGTACGTCAACAAAGGACAAAACCGGGTAACTGGTACTGTTACTAGAAAAAAAAGGGACATCCGGCGCAGAAACGAATAAAAACACTCTGCCATCAGAAGGAGTAGATATTAGGGGGCAGATGCTGTAGAACAAGAAGTTGATGAAATAAAAAAAATATTTTGATGCCAGGAGTGCCTTTTGTCCTATAATTTTTAAATCTGCGTCGTTTTCTATGTTGAAATACTGAAT
The DNA here is from genome assembly GCA_905132765.1 of Moricandia arvensis. Taxonomy (NCBI): domain Eukaryota; kingdom Viridiplantae; phylum Streptophyta; class Magnoliopsida; order Brassicales; family Brassicaceae; genus Moricandia; species Moricandia arvensis. The sequence goes on from CAJHQP010011771.1 coordinate 2,070, forward strand.
TTAATTGTCCCTATGTTGTACGATATGCAGATATATATCTTCCTGTGAATCAACTTGGATAAGTTTTGATTTCCCAACCCAATATAGATCCACATTAGTGGAGAAGCTAACTTTCCATATAGAAGGAGAGCAATCGGTTATATACAAAGATGGTGACACAGTTGACAGTGTGTTGGGTCGAGCGCACTTATACTGACAAGATGTTCTTAGCTTGGTTTGACAGTTGTGAAATATACCCTGAAGCAAGAGAGATAAATTACGCAGAACTTCCTACTAGGTTCGTTTATAATGCAAAGCTGAAAATCGGGAATCCAAGAAAAAAGGGTTTGCTATTGGTAGACTGGCTCCGGTTTCTCCTTCTTTTGTACAACTTTATTATTTAAGAGTCTTGATTAACAAGGTTAAGGGTCAACGTTGTTACGATGATATTAAGACTGTGAAAGGGATTGTTCAACCGAGTTAGGAGGACGCATGTTATGAACTTGGTTTGCTGGATGATGATAAGAGTATATTGAATGTCTTAAGGAATGTAGTTATTGGGCGTCAAGTGGATATGTTTGTACCTATTTGTCAATATGTTGTTGTCTGAGAATCTACAACTGATATTCTCTCAGAAGATGTGCTTTTTCTTGAAAGGAAAAAGCGTCGAAATCCAGGTATTTGTTTTCGTTATTCTTTCTAAGTTTATGTGGTAGTTATGTAACTCTGTCAGTAATAGCTTAGTGTTTTTTCATATGAAAGAGGCATGGTTATGAGTGATGAAGAAGTGCTGAATGCGACATTGATATTGATAGATAATATTTTGCGCCGTAAGAATAGTTCACTGAAAAATTTTGATACAATGCCAAAACCGGTCTTTAGAGAGCACACATTTCAACAGAATCAACTATTGAAATTTAAGAATTTGTAACCAGAAATATTTCGGGTGAAGATCTGATCATATGGGGGAAGAAGCTCAATAGCTTTCTTAGTTCTCATTAAATAACAAGACATACATATTTGTACAGAAAGGAACAACAAAATGCTTAAACTTAAAGCTAATACACGTAGTCTACTTGTGCCAACTTGCTTCTGAAGCAGAATAAAACCATGAGCTTAAACCAGGAGTGAAAATCGTGGCTACTTCTTGTATTGGTGTAAATATCCAGCTGCTAATATTAACTTCATTATAATGTTATTATTTAGCCGCTATTCTTGACTTCTTCCTTCCACAGAACCAGCAGCCATTGTTGACTTCTTGACCTGCTTACTTGCTTGCTTTCCCTTGACCAGCTTGAATGCTTGTGTACTTTCTCTTTACTGGATCACATTGGGCCACTTCATCTCATGGCTTCTCATGTTGATTGTTGGGCTTCCATTCCTCATAAATATTGAGCTTCACTTCTCCATAAATAGATTAAGAAGCTGATTCTGCTTTAATCTGATAGGTGGGTTGATCGGTTCATCATCCTATTGGACTCTTCTTCTTGGGTAAATTTTGTAGACAAGCTGATTGGGCTACACTGAAATATTTCTCACACCCATCTGCAACTTAAGTGATGTGTGTGTGCTCTTCTCATTCAGTTGATGTCTTATTCTTCTCTAGAGAACGAGTGATTTCGACACTCAAATGGATCACTGAAGGTCTCCATTTTCGTCCTCACTCTGCTCCATAGAGTGATGATAGCTTTGCTGCCACAAAGCTCTCCTTTACATTCATTCTAGGCGCACTCTATTCCACACCTTCACTTATGTGCTCCTCCTTGTTCTCTTTGGAGTGTAGATAGTAGCTTGTCTCACTCAAGCTTCTACATTAGACCACATGAAGAGCTTCTCCTTCTGCCACTTGGTTCAGTTCTTCTTGGTGTTCTTATTTCAAAATCAACTATTGCAAGATTAATTGAATTATTCTTAAGAAGAATTGCGGGCTAATCTGGCTTTGTAAGTTGAAAAATGAGCAAAGGTCAGTGTATGACCAGATAATTGGTGATGTAAAGAGTAAGAAAGGCAGGGTCTTGGTTTTGGTGGTACATTAATACTTTTTTGGAATATTCTATCAGCTGCAATCCGATCAACTGGCGATAATGTATTGAATGTTGCTTCTAGCGGCATTGCTTCTTTATTACTCACTGGTGGAAGAACAGCTCACTCAGGGTTTGGCATTCCTATTAACCCAGACGAGTTCTCAACTTGCAATATCGAACCAGAGAGTGATAAGGTCGAAGTAACAGCTCAAGCGTCCCTAATTATTTGGGATGCAGCGCCTATGATGAGCAAACATTGTTTTGAAGCGCTTGATCGTACTTTATGTGACATTATGAAGACCACAAACAAAGACCTTTGGGTGGAAAGTTGTGGTTTTTGGAGGCAATTTTCGACAAATCCTTCATGTTATTCAAAAAGGGAACATGTCTGATATTGTTATGGCTACAATGATCTCTTCTTATCTACGGAAGCACTGTACAGTTTTACTGCTAAGGATAAACATGAGGCTTTTCTCAGAAACTGATGTGCGTGAAGCTGAGGAGATCAAGGAATTTTCAAACTGAATTCTGGATTTAGGAGATGGGAAAACTAATGAGCCAAATAATAGAGAGTGCTGTAACGCCCTGACCGCCCACGGCTAATGGGCCACCCACGCCCGCTCTCTCGGCCCGTGAGCCCCATCCCGTCTGACGGTCGTGCGTTAATTTTCTAAGGCTCGAAATCATTGTTTACTGACCCTGCAATCACCACTCGACCTTTCCCCGTGTTTTGGCCTCACTCGCACGGTATCGCGAATCACTTCCCGATAGGTCACCCATCCTTTAACTACTCCAGCATAAGCACGCTTAACCCTGGAGTTCTAAACAGAGGTGTGACGGAAAAGGTAAGTCAACTTTGGTGACATAGGTAGCTAAATCAATTCTCTTAAGTCTTTCCACATATCACAACTCAGGATGTTACAATTCACCCCCTCTCAAAGAACGCAACGCCCTCGTTGCGCCCCCACGACAGGTCTCAAGACGCCTCTCAGGTCAGAACTAAGATGGCTAACCAGCTCTGATACCACTTGTAACGCCCTGACCGCCCACGGCTAATGGGCCACCCACGCCCGCTCTCTCGGCCCGTGAGCCCCGTCCCGTCTGACGGTCGTGCGTTAATTTTCTAAGGCTCGAAATCATTGTTTACTGACCCTGCAATCACCACTCGACCTTTCCCCGTGTTTTGGCCTCACTCGCACGGTATCGCGAATCACTTCCCGATAGGTCACTCATCCTTTAACTACTCCAGCATAAGCACGCTTAACCCTGGAGTTTTAAACAGAGGTGTGACGGAAAAGGTAGTCAACTTTGGTGACATAGGTAGCTAAATCAAAAGTCTTTCCACATATCACAACTCGGGATGTTACAAGTGCATTATTTATATTCCAAAAGATCTGCTGATTACAAAGTCCAAAGATCCGATTGAGTCTATTGTGTGTCCCACCAACGAAAACGTTGATGTTTTCAACAACTATATGCTAGATCGTCTAACAAGTATACAAAATCCATGTTATCAGTTGTGCTATAAAGGTATAATAGTTTTTTCATTTAAAATCAACTAACAAGAGTTGTTTTCATTTAGAATCAACTAACAAGAGTTGTTTTTTATGAAGGGGAGGAAAGGATTTATCTAAGCTCTGATAGTATTGACCCGTCTGATTTGAATTACAAAGGTGATTCAATCTTTCCTCCTGAATTTTTGAATAGTATCAAGTCATCTAGGTTACCTAATCATGCACTACGGCTGAAAATTGGGACTCCGGTAATGATACTTAGAAATATTGATCCTAATGAAAGTTTATGCAATGGGACAAGGTTGCAGATAACTGATTTGGCTAATCATATTGTCCAAGCAAAATTTATTATATGAACTAGAGTTGGAGAAAAAGTCTTCTTACATCGAGTTTTACTTACACCAACATATACTAAGCTTCCTTGCAAAATGAGGCGTCGGCAATTTCCATTGAAATTTGCCTTTGCTATGACCATTAACAAGGGCCAGGGTCAATCACTAGAAAGAGTGGGTTTATTTCTCCCTAGACCTGTTTTTTTCATATGGACAATTGTATGCGGCTGTGTCGCGAAAAAAACCAAAAAAAGGTTTGAAGATTCTTATTACTGACAAGGATGGGAAACCAGAGGAGTCAACAATGAATGTGGTATACAAGTTTCCAGAATTTGGTGGATAACGAATTCACTCAATATTGTCATTGATGATATGTTCATCCAGACGACTGGTTTTTACAAAGTTTAAAATTAACTATGCTTTGTGTAATATGTTTTGTTATTTACCATAGTTGATCAAGATACTCAGATAATCATACTTCTGCCTACACGTGAGCCAGTAATGAAAAAGGTACAAACTTCTTCAGATTTAGTGAACTGAAAACAGCGACCTTATTTTATGTCTAACTAAGTCTAATTTATTCACAACTTTACATATTTTAAAACGAAATTTTAGTTTGTTTTTTTTGATATTCGTGGGGTTTCCAGGCCTTGGGCCCAAACAGTCCCCACGAGACCCTCAGCAGCTACGTGATTTCTTCCAGGAAGGCCCGGGTGGCCAAAGAGTATCGAACCAAGGACGCCGAACTGAAGTTTTCTAGGACCGTCCGCAGCCAGAATCACTGGCTCAACCTCGTTGGTTAACGAAATTTTAGTTACTATATAATACTCTTCGTTTGTCAATCTGTATGACTAACAATATTTTCATACTTTTTCAGGGGCATGAACATGAAACATTTAGAAGAACTACCATGGCAAGTCTAATGTTCCAAGCCTAACAAGTCTATCAAACAAGTTTGAATCATTCATGTTTAATTTTGCTGTTATTCAACCGTATAATTCTACCAAACTGACCTTTTGGTATTTTGTGGAGATGACATTGCCATCAGGTAGTTTCCATTTCTCCCCTTCTGCAACCATTTTATGTCCGTAAAGTTTTTGAAAGAAAAAATAATTAGGACAAACTGTGCAAAGATTTTAAAAACATTGTTTTAAGAGAGCAGTGGACTTATCTCTTATACGATCTTCTTTAACAAAATTATTATACTCAACAATGACATACCAGGAATGATTCAAAATTTAAACTTTATATTTTTCGGAAAAGTCTTTTAGGACTTTTTTAATGCAAGTGTTTATCGTATAGTTACTGCTAATAAGCAGAGTTTTTTATTTGTTTCTACTAGTGACCAGATAAGATGAGAAGGTACGATTTTCATTCCTTTCAGTTCAGTTAAATAGTAAAATAGACATTCTGAACGCTTCAGTTACAGACTACCTAACAGAAACATATAACACTGAAATATGTTGTCTAACCATCATTCTAACCACCTAACCTATTACGAGAATTTTTCAGGACAATGATCATGAAGCAAATGATACATGATCATCTCACGTGCAATGTTGCAACCTTATACAGCCTGTCTAATCATTCAAGTATATGGTTTACTAATGACTCATATCATCATAGTTTTTATTTTATATCTCCTTCAATATCAAAGTTACCAACACATTCAAATATTTTGTTAAACTGAAATCGTGCTTCAAGTTGAGTTTAAAGTTTCGGACCTTTTTTTGTTATATGTGGAGACTCCACTGAATCAATACCTGCAGTCACAGTTTGATTCCATTGTTCCTTTTATCCATTGTGCATTTTGTTACATTTTTTCCATATTTGTATCATTCGTATGTCTGAATGAATAAAGAATTAATCATGAGGATCACTTAATTTGATAAACTCTATTTGATATTGTAGTGTTCTTATATTAGTGACTTATTTTATTAGGTTTTCACCTCACCACATGTAGCTCCCATTGTGATCAGTAGGTATAAACGACTAGGTTTTTCTCTAGATGGCAAGCCTATACCTGAAAAGAGCCATATATTGGACAACATTAGTACCTCTTACATATTTAATATCGACATCCCATTAGTATTGCATGGAAGGAAGCAAATCTATGATTTGATTAATTCTGAAATATATTCTTTTCTTACAAAACAAGATTAATAGAATATGTTAACATTAATACCTTATCACCTTACTACAGATTTTATTACTTTCGAATTATAAATAAGAAAGTAAATATATAAATGTCTCCAATTAACCCCTAAAATTATTACACTTTGAGTGTATATGGTAATGGTATAATAATGATTAATGTTGTACATAGTATATATTGAAGGAATTCATTGTTCTTACATTGTTGTTCACATGGGTAGTCATACATTTTTGGCTGAATTGAGTCTTTTGAAACATTTGCTTCCAGTCCGTGTTAAGGTTATCTACAAGGGCAAAACAGAATTTGAATCAAAGTTCCATAAATCGCAACACATCTTAGGAGATGAGAAAGTGAGCTTTATATATTTTTACATTTTACAGAAATATTTTCTTGATTATATATTGTACTAACGTTTTGATGTGTCTTGAACAGCGAAATACCATTCATGCCACATTTTACAAAGATTTGGATCCTTGGACTGAAACGCTTTTGGAGGAAAAACACATCTATGAAATTTAAAGAAAAATGAACTAACTCCTGAAACAGAGTTGACGAAGTTGACAAAGAACCGATACCATATTAAACTCACTAAATGTTCTGTCATTATGAAGATCGAACCAATCTCCATTTCCAACTAGTATTTTATTTTCAAACTTCCTTAACATCTATAGTGGGCTAGAGCATCCTAAGTTTTCAATTGATATGTTTTCTATTCTATCTAATTTGTTATACTTTGAAAGTTACCAAGTACCTTGAATCTGATAATATTTATTAAGGTACGTCTTAACATGACTGGAATATTTTACATATCGAGCAAATACTTATGGGGATGTTGTAGGAGTAGGATTCCTAGAAGAATATATGACAGAAGCTACTGACGGGAACGATGGTTTCATTGACCATAAAATTCGGTTCTTTTAGTAAACATGGAGTAAGTTTTCGAAAATTGTAAATAATATTATCTCATTTTTTAATCTTTCTCAAACCGAGGAACCAACGGTGTACGAAAAGGAGGTGAGAGGGAGACTCTCTGAGAAGACTGAGAGTCGGGGACAGTCTCCGGAACCGAAGAACTGGGAGCTGAGGAAGATGATGTGTTTGTACGACTACCACGCTCACCAAACATATCTCTGTAATGAGTTGTAAGCTTGTTCTTTCGAACCATCTATAAAAAAATCATTATTAATCATCTAAGAAGAAAATATATAACCAGATTATTAATTAACATTTAAAAATCATCATCATATATTATCAACAAATTCCATAAATCTATCTACAAATTCCCTACACTAACCACCTAATCAAAAATAATTACACATATATATGTGTTTACTGTACATACATATATCCTGTTTCTGCACCAGAAAATCATTACGATTTGATTGCCAATGATTCTATGAAGGTTGATGCATAGTTAGTGATTCTATATTCTGAAAAAATACATACATCTTCTACAATCTTTATTACGATCTCTATCAATTAGTTGTCTATTTAAGAAGTCGATGGTTGAAATTAGCATTCAACAGAATTTACAAAGAGAAAAAAATCAAAACGAAAACATGTAAACTCATCTCAAACAAGATAAATGAAGCTCTGACAGAGAACAATGACCTGGTTATGGTGATGTTACCTCTTTGGTGAAGAAAACAACAATCAAAATCCTGAGATATATTAGCGACAATTAAACCCTAAAATCTCTTTGTCTAATCGATATTTTTTCTAGGAAATGTTTTTTGTTGCCGACAATTGGTCCAAAGAGATGACAAATCAAAACAAAATCATCGCAACTCATGTAAAATCATAGAAACGAAGATCAGATAGAAAAAAAAGAGAAAATTGACATGGGTTTTGTGAATTAGAACTTCATCGATTGTAAGTGTGTAAACCGACATATTCGAACCAAAATCCCCTTTCATTCTCTTTTTCCTTTTTAATCTGAATTTTGTTTTTTTCTCGGTTTTGTAATCAAAAGGAGGAACGATGTCGACAAATACTGGTAACAATTGTAAAACTTTTAACAAATGGACATGATTATAGGTTGAAGCTAAAATAATGATCCTTTAAATATATCCAGTCAATAACCAAAAACTGAATATGGCCCAAAACGCTTTATTTTATAAACCATTTTTAAAAATATATGATAGTTTTGTATATGTAAAATTCACCAAATTCCACGATAGTTTTATAAAATGCATGCCAACCCACACCGGCGTAACTAATAAACCACTTTGTTTTCCTAATTTATATTGCATGTTAGATAATGTCAATTTTTTATTCTTATATTATCTGTTTTAGTTACAAACTATATTTATAAATAAATTTTGTTATTTTAATAATGTAACTAGATTTTGACTTATTCTTTCAAAGCGCGAGACTATTTTCGAAACAAAACAAATTTATATGATATAAGTTTGTATTTTTGATTATGTATCTACATTTAAAAATTACACATAAAGTGTTATATTCAGTGTCCTGAAACACGACTCGGCCCTGCGGTTACATAGACAAATCTATAAGTAATCTAGTTTTTTTAAAACTCGTTATTTAAAAATTCTATAACATCTGCGAACAAACCACTTAATCTTGGGACCCGACTACCAGTTGAACCTATGGGTGATCCATTATGTAATACAAATTGACATAAATTTTCATATTTAAAGTAGGGCTTGCAAATTTGACTCAAAACTCAAAGTCAAACACAAACCTAACATCTCTTTTATTTCTTTTGTCTTATTCACCCCACATGTTCACATTATTTAAGAAAATACCATTAAATTTTTTATTTTTTTCGAAAATGCCTTTTTTAGTCTCTCAACCTCATCATCATCAATTATTTACAAGATTGTCATTGCCATCAATATCCCAACCACCATGAACAACCAATTTGAAGCTCTTAATGCACCTAAAATTGATTTACACTTTCTCTTTCTCAATTGTTATGAACTAAAAAAAACATCTCTTTCACTTTGTCTCCATATTCATCCAAAAAACTCAAGCTTTTGATTTAAATTTTTTTATGGTTGGTGGCTCAAGCATACTATTCTTGGTGGTTACTTTCGTATGAGGTTTTGGGTGGTTGGAGAAGACTTTGTGTGCTAATGAAGTCATCTCACTAGTTTAAGGTATGAAATTGAAAAGTTTTTCCAGATCTGTTCGCGTAGAAGACTTACGGGTAAGTCTTCTGGTAAAACAGACCATTTACTTGTAAGTCGTCCAGATTTGTTTGTTAAAAAAAAATCTAGAGAATACCCTAGACGATATAAACGGTTTAGTTTTGCATTTGACCGAATCGTGTCAGATATTTGACTTTTCTTGGACGACTTACCAGTAAGTCGTCTCTGGGAAAACAAAAATTTCAATATTTTATTAAAACAAGACGACTTATCTATAATTCATCTCAAGTTACTTTTGCAATTCGAAAATAAAATTTAAATATTTTAACTTTTTCCAGATGACTTACTCAGAAGTCGTCCTGTCAGACGACTTACTTGAAAGTCGTCCATCTTACTTGAAAGTCGTCCAGGATAAGCAAAGTCGTCCAGATTTTTTCCGAGATTCTGGTTGAACCTTGCTTATCTCGGACGACTTTCTCGGCAGTCGTCTACTAGGATGACTTTCAAGTAAGTCTTCTGAGAAAAGTTAAATATTTAAGGTTTTTTCGAATTGCATACGAACCTGAGACAACTTACAGATAAGTCATCTAGCTTTAATAAAATACTAAATTTTTGTTTTCCTAGAGACGACTTACTGGTAAGTCGTCCAGGAAAAGTCAAATATCTGACACAGTTCGGTCAAATGAAAAACTAATCCTTTTATCCTAGACGACTTATTGGTAAGTCGTCTAGAATTTTTTTTAACAAACAAAGCTGGATGACTTACAAGTAAGTCATCCCATTTAAAAGTCAATTGCAAAAATGACCTGTTTGGACGACTTACTGGTAAGTCGTCTATGTCTTCCAGACGACTTAACCGTAAGTCGTATGCGTCAATGTTTAGTAAACTTTCATTTTCTCTATGTTTACAAATGTGTTTTATTTTGAATTTTTGCAGATGATTGCTAAGTTACATGCAGTGTATGGAGAATGGTTGTTGAAAGATTGCTATTGGGATTTTGTGGTTGATAATTTCAAAGGAGCGAGAATATTTTTGTTGAGTGAAAGGTTCGACACATACGGAACTTGTTGCAATGGCTCAAGAAGATTATAACCTAGACATAAGTACAAAATTTGTGTAGATAACCTACTGATTACCAGCAGAAATGATGCAGGCTCCAGACACCCCTCCTATTCATGTTACAAGTGAAAGACAAGTTCGAAACTTGCTCGAGATAACCAAACCGCATGGAGTACGGCTTTGTGTATCAAGCCGTAGCAAGGTGGAAATGATCCAGAGGAAAGAGAAGAAGATGATGAAGCTGATGAATGCTTTGAAGTTGATGATGATTTGGTTAAAGATGAAAATCATGATGGGGAGGAGGATGATGGGGAGAAGGATGCGGATATCTCTATCGTTGCTGAAGCGGATGAGAATGGTGAGGATTACAGTGTTTATGGAAAGGTTAAAGATGAAGATGAGGAAGAAGATGATGATATGTGTTTTGAAGAATTCAAAAAGACATATGATGTTGAAGGGAAAAGATCGAATGGTAACAATATCTATGTCAACCAGAGTTTTGTTAGCAAAGATGCACTGCTTTCACAGCTGTGGTTGACAGTAGTGAGGGGTAAGTTCTCCTTCAGAATATACAAGTCAATGAAAACTCTCCTTGTGGCAACATGTTGAGTTAGTGGTTGTGGATGGAAGTTCAGCGCCAGTGTGAAACATGGGACAAACACGTTTTGGGTAATAAAGTATGTGGAAACACATATAAGCTCAGTGGGAGACTAAATCGCCTAGCGGAGACACTGTACTCCGAAGTATGTTGGTAGGGTTTTCATTGATCGTGTTGGAATCATTGATGGGTTGAATCCACAACATATCACTGATGCAATGAAGAACATGTTTGGCATGACGCTTGATTACACCACTTCATACAGAGCACTATTATATGCACAAACATTGGTGAGAGGATCAACAGAAGATGGGTATTCGCGTCTGCTATCATATCTCGAGTAAGTCTCCTTAGCAAATCCCGATTCTATCACGACTATAGGACTTGATTCTATCAGTAGATTTAAGTATATATTTCTCTCTTTTGGAGCTTCTATCAAAGATTTTAAGTATCAAATAAGGGTCATTTTGGTGGATGGGGCTCACCTAAGTGGAAAGTATGGAGGTGTTATGTTAGTTGCAGCCGCACAAGATGGGAATTTTCAGATATTTCCATTGGCTTTTGAGATCGTAGATGTTGAAGATGAACCTTCTTTGGAATGGTTTTTCACAAAATTGGCTAGTTGTGTATCTGATGTGAGCAACCTCTGGTGATAGTCTCTGACCGGCACACTGCCATTAAAAGTGCGTGTGATAAGGTGTTTCCCTGGGCAACCCGAGGAATATGTTATTATCACCTTCAAGATAACATTGTCAAAAAGTATAAAGGGAAACATCTCTTGTACTTGGTGAAAGGTGCTTCTTATGCTCACACGGTTTTAGATTTTGATCAATACATGGCTGAGATACGGAGTGCAAACCCGGACCTTGCAACGTATTTTGAGAATTCCGATGTCATCCTATGGTCAAGAGTTTATTGTCAAGGGGACAGATACAACATAAAAACAAGCAACATCGATGAATCTATTAATTTCGCACGGAAGCGAGCTCGAGGATTTCCGATTCATTTCATGTTAGAGTTCATAAGGGAGAAGCTAGGAAAGTGGTTTTTGGAAAAGGAGAGAAGATGCTTTGAGTCTCCCAACTCACCATAGTAGGGGTGTTGAATACTTGCTTGATGTTCGATCGGAGATAGCGGATACGATGAGGGTCCAACCAATTGATGGATGGCGATTCTTTGTGAAAGGTGTCAAAATGGACTGTGTGGTTGATTTGGAACATGGAAAGTGTGATTGTGGTGTCTATGCAGTGGAAAAAATACTTTGCTCTCATGCTATAGCTGCTGGTACATATGTTGGTTTGCATACCTCCACACTTGTATGTCCAGTGTACTCAAAGGATTATTGTTTTGCAGGATACTCAGAGAATATATATCCTTGTGTTGGA
>CAJHQP010011772.1:0-14228 GCA_905132765.1 Moricandia arvensis
CATTGTTCAGCCTTGACTTAGGCCACCATATATGATTATCTCGACCAGAGACATAACTCATACAATAAGCATTCATCAACCGATGCAGCGGATTCGATCTCGAGATAAAAAAACAAGCCAATACCACATAAACTTAAGGCTATGCCCCCATCTTTTTAAAATCTGGTTCGACAGAAAGGTCTAGAAACGCCCTGCAAATGGAATAGTAGAAGCACAATTCCTTTAAGGCTTGTTAAAAACATTTTTCGGCAGAAAAACTCGATATGCCCATTTTTAGTAGTTATATGGTGAGATAAATGTAAAAAGGTACAGAACACCTTTTTAGAAATAGCATTGGTTCAGCCTTGACTTAGGCCACCATATATGATTATCTCGACCAGAGACATAACTCATACAATAAGCATTCATCGACCGATGCAGTGGATTCGATCTCGAGATAAAAAAACAAGCCAATACCACATAAACTTAAGGCTATGTCCCATATTTTTTAAATCTGGTTCGACAGAAAGGTCTAGAAACGCCCTGCAAATGGAATAGTAGAAGCACAATTCCTTTAAGGCTTGTTAAAAACATTTTTCGGCAGAAAAACTCGATATGCCCATTTCTAGTAGTTATATGGTCGGATAAATGTAAAAAGGTACCGAACACCTTTTTAGAATTAGCATTGGTTCAGCCTTGACTTAGGCCACCATATATGATTATCTCGACCAGAGACATAAGTCATACAATAAGCATTCATCGACCGATGCAGTGGATTCGATCTCGAGATAAAAAAACAAGCCAATACCACATAAACTTAAGGCTATGCCCCATCTTTTTAAAATCTGGTTCGACAGAAAGGTCTAGAAACGCCCTGCAAATGGAATAGTAGAAGCACAATTCCTTTAAGGCTTGTTAAAAACATTTTTCGGCAGAAAAACTCGATATGCCCATTTTTAGTAGTTATATGGTCAGATAAATGTAAAAAGGTACCGAAACACCTTTTTAGAAATAGCATTGGTTCAGCCTTGACTTAGGCCACCATATATGATTATCTCGACCAGAGACATAACTCATACAATAAGCATTCATCAACCGATGCAGCGGATTCGATCTCGAGATAAAAAAACAAGCCAATACCACATAAACTTAAGGCTATGCCCCATCTTTTTAAAATCTGGTTCGACAGAAAGGTCTAGAAACGCCCTGCAAATGGAATAGTAGAAGCACAATTCCTTTAAGGCTTGTTAAAAACATTTTTCGGCAGAAAAACTCGATATGCCCATTTTCTAGTAGTTATATGGTCAGATAAATGTAAAAAGGTACCGAACACCTTTTTAGAATTAGCATTGGTTCAGCCTTGACTTAGGCCACCATATATGATTATCTCGACCAGAGACATAACTCATACAATAAGCATTCATCAACCGATGCAGCGGATTCGATCTCGAGATAAAAAAACAAGCCAATACCACATAAACTTAAGGCTATGCCCCCATCTTTTTAAAATCTGGTTCGACAGAAAGGTCTAGAAACGCCCTGCAAATGGAATAGTAGAAGCACAATTCCTTTAAGGCTTGTTAAAAACATTTTTCGGCAGAAAAACTCGATATGCCCATTTTTAGTAGTTATATGGTCAGATAAATGTAAAAAGGTACCGAAACACCTTTTTAGAAATAGCATTGGTTCAGCCTTGACTTAGGCCACCATATATGATTATCTCGACCAGAAGACATAACTCATACAATAAGCATTCATCGACCGATGCCAGCGGATTCGATCCTCGAGATAAAAAACAAGCCAATACCACATAACTTAAGGCTATGCCCATATTTTTAAAATCTGGTTCGACAGAAAGGTCTAGAAACGCCCTGCAAATGGAATAGTAGAAGCACAATTCCTTTAAGGCTTGTTAAAAACATTTTTCGGCAGAAAAACTCGATATGCCATTTTTAGTAGTTATATGGTCAGATAAATGTAAAAAGGTACAGAACACCTTTTTAGAAATAGCATTGGTTCAGCCATGACTTAGGCCACCATATATGATTATCTCGACCAGAGACATAACTCATACAATAAGCATTCATCGACCGATGCAGTGGATTCGATCTCGAGATAAAAAAAACAAGCCAATACCACATAAACTTAAGGCTATGCCCCATATTTTTAAAATCTGGTTCGACAGAAAGGTCTAGAAACGCCCTGCAAATGGAATAGTCGAAGCACAATTCCTTTAAGGCTTGTTAAAAACATTTTTCGGCAGAAAAACTCGATATGCCCATTTTAGTAGTTATATGGTCGGATAAATGTAAAAAGGTACCGAACACCTTTTTAGAAATAGCATTGGTTCAGCCTTGACTTAGGCCACCATATATGATTATCTCGACCAGAGACATAACTCATACAATAAGCATTCATCAACCGATGCAGCGGATTCGATCTCGAGATAAAAAAACAAGCCAATACCACATAAACTTAAGGATATGTCCCATCTTTTTAAAATCTGGTTCGACAGAAAGGTCTAGAAACGCCCTGCAAATGGAATAGTACAAGCACAATTCCTTTAAGGCTTGTTAAAAACATTTTTCGGCAGAAAAACTCGATATGCCCATTTTTAGTAGTTATATGGTCAGATAAATGTAAAAAGGTACAGAACACCTTTTTAGAAATAGCATTGGTTCAGCCTTGACTTAGGCCACCATATATGATTATCTCGACCAGAGACATAACTCATACAATAAGCATTCATCAACCGATGCAGCGGATTCGATCTCGAGATAAAAAAACAAGCCAATACCACATAAACTTAAGGCTATGCCCCATATTTTTAAAAATCTGGTTCGACAGAAAGGTCTAGAAACGCCCTGCAAATGGAATAGTAGAAGCACAATTCCTTTAAGGCTTGTTAAAAATATTTTTCGGCAGAAAAACTCGATATGCCCATTTTTAGTAGTTATATGGTCAGATAAATGTAAAAAGGTACCGAAAACCTTTTTAGAAATAGCATTGGTTAGCCTTGACTTAGGCCACCATATATGATTATCTCGACCAGAGACATAACTCATACAATAAGCATTCATCAACCGATGCAGTGGATTCGATCTCGAGATAAAAAAACAAGCCAATACCACATAAACTTAAGGCTATGCCCCATCTTTTTAAAATCTGGTTCGACAGAAAGGTCTAGAAACGCCCTGCAAATGGAATAGTAGAAGCACAATTCCTTTAAGGCTTGTTAAAAACATTTTTCGGCAGAAAAACTCGATATGCCCATTTTTAGTAGTTATATGGTCGGATAAATGTAAAAAGGTACCGAACACCTTTTTAGAAATAGCATTGGTTCAGCCTTGACTTAGGCCACCATATATGATTATCTCGACCAGAGACATAACTCATACAATAAGCATTCATCAACCGATGCAGCGGATTCGATCTCGAGATAAAAAAACAAGCCAATACCACATAAACTTAAGGCTATGTCCCATCTTTTTAAAATCTGGTTCGACAGAAAGGTCTAGAAACGCCCTGCAAATGGAATAGTAGAAGCACAATTCCTTTAAGGCTTGTTAAAAACATTTTTCGGCAGAAAAACTCGATATGCCCATTTTTAGTAGTTATATGGTCAGATAAATGTAAAAAGGTACAGAACACCTTTTTAGAAATAGCATTGGTTCAGCCTTGACTTAGGCCACCATATATGATTATCTCGACCAGAGACATAACTCATACAATAAGCATTCATCGACCGATGCAGTGGATTCGATCTCGAGATAAAAAAACAAGCCAATACCACATAAACTTAAGGCTATGCCCCCATCTTTTTAAAATCTGGTTCGACAGAAAGGTCTAGAAACGCCCTGCAAATGGAATAGTAGAAGCACAATTCCTTTAAGGCTTGTTAAAAACATTTTTCGGCAGAAAAACTCGATATGCCCATTTTTAGTAGTTATATGGTCAGATAAATGTAAAAAGGTACAGAACACCTTTTTAGAAATAGCATTGGTTCAGCCTTGACTTAGGCCACCATATATGATTATCTCGACCAGAGACATAACTCATACAATAAGCATTCATCAACCGATGCAGCGGATTCGATCTCGAGATAAAAAAACAAGCCAATACCACATAAACTTAAGGCTATGCCCCATCTTTTTAAAATCTGGTTCGACAGAAAGGTCTAGAAACGCCCTGCAAATGGAATAGTAGAAGCACAATTCCTTTAAGGCTTGTTAAAAACATTTTTCGGCAGAAAAACTCGATATGCCCATTTTTAGTAGTTATATGGTCAGATAAATGTAAAAAGGTACAGAACACCTTTTTAGAAATAGCATTGGTTCAGCCTTGACTTAGGCCACCATATATGATTATCTCGACCAGAGACATAACTCATACAATAAGCATTCATCAACCGATGCAGTGGATTCGATCTCGAGATAAAAAAACAAGCCAATACCACATAAACTTAAGGCTATGCCCCATATTTTTTAAATCTGGTTCGACAGAAAGGTCTAGAAACGCCCTGCAAATGGAATAGTAGAAGCACAATTCCTTTAAGGCTTGTTAAAAACATTTTTCGGCAGAAAAACTCGATATGCCCATTTTTAGTAGTTATATGGTCAGATAAATGTAAAAAGGTACCGAACACCTTTTTAGAAATAGCATTGGTTCAGCCTTGACTTAGGCCACCATATATGATTATCTCGACCAGAGACATAACTCATACAATAAGCATTCATCAACCGATGCAGCGGATTCGATCTCGAGATAAAAAAACAAGCCAATACCACATAAACTTAAGGCTATGTCCCATCTTTTTAAAATCTGGTTCGACAGAAAGGTCTAGAAACGCCCTGCAAATGGAATAGTAGAAGCACAATTCCTTTAAGGCTTGTTAAAAACATTTTTCGGCAGAAAAACTCGATATGCCCATTTTTAGTAGTTATATGGTCAGATAAATGTAAAAAGGTACCGAACACCTTTTTAGAAATAGCATTGGTTCAGCCTTGACTTAGGCCACCATATATGATTATCTCGACCAGAGACATAAGTCATACAATAAGCATTCATCAACCGATGCAGTGGATTCGATCTCGAGATAAAAAACAAGCCAATACCACATAAACTTAAGGCTATGCCCCCATCTTTTTAAAATCTGGTTCGACAGAAAGGTCTAGAAACGCCCTGCAAATGGAATAGTAGAAGCACAATTCCTTTAAGGCTTGTTAAAAACATTTTTCGGCAGAAAAACTCGATATGCCCATTTTTAGTAGTTATATGGTCAGATAAATGTAAAAAGGTACGAAAACCTTTTTAGAAATAGCATTGGTTCAGCCTTGACTTAGGCCACCATATATGATTATCTCGACCAGAGACATAACTCATACAATAAGCATTCATCGACCGATGCAGTGGATTCGATCTCGAGATAAAAAAACAAGCCAATACCACATAAACTTAAGGCTATGCCCCCATCTTTTTAAAATCTGGTTCGACAGAAAGGTCTAGAAACGCCCTGCAAATGGAATAGTAGAAGCACAATTCCTTTAAGGCTTGTTAAAAACATTTTTCGGCAGAAAAACTCGATATGCCCATTTTTAGTAGTTATATGGTCAGATAAATGTAAAAAGGTACAGAACACCTTTTTAGAAATAGCATTGGTTCAGCCTTGACTTAGGCCACCATATATGATTATCTCGACCAGAGACATAACTCATACAATAAGCATTCATCAACCGATGCAGCGGATTCGATCTCGAGATAAAAAACAAGCCAATACCACATAAACTTAAGGCTATGCCCCATATTTTTTAAATCTGGTTCGACAGAAAGGTCTAGAAACGCCCTGCAAATGGAATAGTAGAAGCACAATTCCTTTAAGGCTTGTTAAAAACATTTTTCGGCAGAAAAACTCGATATGCCCATTTTTAGTAGTTATATGGTCAGATAAATGTAAAAAGGTACAGAACACCTTTTTAGAAATAGCATTGGTTCAGCCTTGACTTAGGCCACCATATATGATTATCTCGACCAGAGACATAACTCATACAATAAGCATTCATCGACCGATGCAGCGGATTCGATCTCGAGATAAAAAAACAAGCCAATACCACATAAACTTAAGGCTATGTCCCATCTTTTTAAAATCTGGTTCGACAGAAAGGTCTAGAAACGCCCTGCAAATGGAATAGTAGAAGCACAATTCCTTTAAGGCTTGTTAAAAACATTTTTCGGCAGAAAAACTCGATATGCCCATTTCTAGTAGTTATATGGTCGGATAAATGTAAAAAGGTACCGAACACCTTTTTAGAAATAGCATTGGTTCAGCCTTGACTTAGGCCACCATATATGATTATCTCGACCAGAGACATAACTCATACAATAAGCATTCATCAACCGATGCAGCGGATTCGATCTCGAGATAAAAAAACAAGCCAATACCACATAAACTTAAGGCTATGCCCCATCTTTTTAAAATCTGGTTCGACAGAAAGGTCTAGAAACGCCCTGCAAATGGAATAGTACAAGCACAATTCCTTTAAGGCTTGTTAAAAACATTTTTCGGCAGAAAAACTCGATATGCCCATTTTTAGTAGTTATATGGTCAGATAAATGTAAAAAGGTACGAACACCTTTTTAGAAATAGCATTGGTTCAGCCTTGACTTAGGCCACCATATATGATTATCTCGACCAGAGACATAACTCATACAATAAGCATTCATCAACCGATGCAGCGGATTCGATCTCGAGATAAAAAAACAAGCCAATACCACATAAACTTAAGGCTATGCCCCCATCTTTTTAAAATCTGGTTCGACAGAAAGGTCTAGAAACGCCCTGCAAATGGAATAGTAGAAGCACAATTCCTTTAAGGCTTGTTAAAAACATTTTTCGGCAGAAAAACTCGATATGCCCATTTTTAGTAGTTATATGGTCAGATAAATGTAAAAAGGTACGAACACCTTTTTAGAAATAGCATTGGTTCAGCCTTGACTTAGGCCACCATATATGATTATCTCGACCAGAGACATAACTCATACAATAAGCATTCATCGACCGATGCAGTGGATTCGATCTCGAGATAAAAAAACAAGCCAATACCACATAAACTTAAGGCTATGCCCCCATCTTTTTAAAATCTGGTTCGACAGAAAGGTCTAGAAACGCCCTGCAAATGGAATAGTAGAAGCACAATTCCTTTAAGGCTTGTTAAAAACATTTTTCGGCAGAAAAACTCGATATGCCCATTTTTAGTAGTTATATGGTCAGATAAATGTAAAAAGGTACAGAACACCTTTTAGAAATAGCATTGGTTCAGCCTTGACTTAGGCCACCATATATGATTATCTCGACCAGAGACATAACTCATACAATAAGCATTCATCAACCGATGCAGCGGATTCGATCTCGAGATAAAAAAACAAGCCAATACCACATAAACTTAAGGCTATGCCCCCATCTTTTTTAAAATCTGGTTCGACAGAAAGGTCTAGAAACGCCCTGCAAATGGAATAGTAGAAGCACAATTCCTTTAAGGCTTGTTAAAAACATTTTTCGGCAGAAAAACTCGATATGCCCATTTTTAGTAGTTATATGGTCAGATAAATGTAAAAAGGTACAAAACACCTTTTTAGAAATAGCATTGGTTCAGCCTTGACTTAGGCCACCATATATGATTATCTCGACCAGAGACATAACTCATACAATAAGCATTCATCAACCGATGCAGCGGATTCGATCTCGAGATAAAAAAACAAGCCAATACCACATAAACTTAAGGCTATGTCCCATCTTTTTAAAATCTGGTTCGACAGAAAGGTCTAGAAACGCCCTGCAAATGGAATAGTAGAAGCACAATTCCTTTAAGGCTTGTTAAAAACATTTTTCGGTCAGAAAAACTCGATATGCCCATTTCTAGTAGTTATAAGGTCGGATAAATGTAAAAAGGTACAGAACACCTTTTTAGAAATAGCATTTGTTCAGCCTTGACTTAGGCCACCATATATGATTATCTCGACCAGAGACATAACTCATACAATAAGCATTCATCAACCGATGCAGCGGATTCGATCTCGAGATAAAAAAACAAGCCAATACCACATAAACTTAAGGCTATGTCCCATCTTTTTAAAATCTGGTTCGACAGAAAGGTCTAGAAACGCCCTGCAAATGGAATAGTAGAAGCACAATTCCTTTAAGGCTTGTTAAAAACATTTTTCGGCAGAAAAACTCGATATGCCCATTTCTAGTAGTTATATGGTCGGATAAATGTAAAAAGGTACCGAACACCTTTTTAGAATTAGCATTGGTTCAGCCTTGACTTAGGCCACCATATATGATTATCTCGACCAGAGACATAAGTCATACAATAAGCATTCATCAACCGATGCAGCGGATTCGATCTCGAGATAAAAAAACAAGCCAATACCACATAAACTTAAGGCTATGCCCCCATCTTTTTAAAATCTGGTTCGACAGAAAGGTCTAGAAACGCCCTGCAAATGGAATAGTAGAAGCACAATTCCTTTAAGGCTTGTTAAAAACATTTTTCGGCAGAAAAACTCGATATGCCCATTTTTAGTAGTTATATGGTCAGATAAATGTAAAAAGGTACCGAAAACCTTTTTAGAAATAGCATTGGTTCAGCCTTGACTTAGGCCACCATATATGATTATCTCGACCAGAGACATAACTCATACAATAAGCATTCATCGACCGATGCAGTGGATTCGATCTCGAGATAAAAAAACAAGCCAATACCACATAAACTTAAGGCTATGCCCCCATCTTTTTAAAATCTGGTTCGACAGAAAGGTCTAGAAACGCCCTGCAAATGGAATAGTAGAAGCACAATTCCTTTAAGGCTTGTTAAAAACATTTTTCGGCAGAAAAACTCGATATGCCCATTTTTAGTAGTTATATGGTCAGATAAATGTAAAAAGGTACAGAACACCTTTTTAGAAATAGCATTGGTTCAGCCTTGACTTAGGCCACCATATATGATTATCTCGACCAGAGACATAACTCATACAATAAGCATTCATCGACCGATGCAGTGGATTCGATCTCGAGATAAAAAAACAAGCCAATACCACATAAACTTAAGGCTATGCCCCCATCTTTTTAAAATCTGGTTCGACAGAAAGGTCTAGAAACGCCCTGCAAATGGAATAGTAGAAGCACAATTCCTTTAAGGCTTGTTAAAAACATTTTTCGGCAGAAAAACTCGATATGCCCATTTTTAGTAGTTATATGGTCAGATAAATGTAAAAAGGTACAGAACACCTTTTTAGAAATAGCATTGGTTCAGCCTTGACTTAGGCCACCATATATGATTATCTCGACCAGAGACATAACTCATACAATAAGCATTCATCAACCGATGCAGCGGATTCGATCTCGAGATAAAAAAACAAGCCAATACCACATAAACTTAAGGCTATGCCCCATCTTTTTAAAATCTGGTTCGACAGAAAGGTCTAGAAACGCCCTGCAAATGGAATAGTAGAAGCACAATTCCTTTAAGGCTTGTTAAAAACATTTTTCGGCAGAAAAACTCGATATGCCCATTTTAGTAGTTATATGGTCAGATAAATGTAAAAAGGTACGAACACCTTTTTAGAAATAGCATTGGTTCAGCCTTGACTTAGGCCACCATATATGATTATCTCGACCAGAGACATAACTCATACAATAAGCATTCATCAACCGATGCAGCGGATTCGATCTCGAGATAAAAAAACAAGCCAATACCACATAAACTTAAGGCTATGTCCCCATCTTTTTAAATCTGGTTCGACAGAAAGGTCTAGAAACGCCCTGCAAATGGAATAGTAGAAGCACAATTCCTTTAAGGCTTGTTAAAAACATTTTTCGGCAGAAAAACTCGATATGCCCATTTTTAGTAGTTATATGGTCAGATAAATGTAAAAAGGTACAGAACACCTTTTTAGAAATAGCATTGGTTCAGCCTTGACTTAGGCCACCATATATGATTATCTCGACCAGAGACATAACTCATACAATAAGCATTCATCGACCGATGCAGTGGATTCGATCTCGAGATAAAAAACAAGCCAATACCACATAAACTTAAGGCTATGCCCCCATCTTTTTAAAATCTGGTTCGACAGAAAGGTCTAGAAACGCCCTGCAAATGGAATAGTAGAAGCACAATTCCTTTAAGGCTTGTTAAAAACATTTTTCGGCAGAAAAACTCGATATGCCCATTTTTAGTAGTTATATGGTCAGATAAATGTAAAAAGGTACAGAACACCTTTTTAGAAATAGCATTGGTTCAGCCTTGACTTAGGCCACCATATATGATTATCTCGACCAGAGACATAACTCATACAATAAGCATTCATCAACCGATGCAGCGGATTCGATCTCGAGATAAAAAAACAAGCCAATACCACATAAACTTAAGGCTATGCCCCATCTTTTTAAATCTGGTTCGATAGAAAGGTCTAGAAACGCCCTGCAAATGGAATAGTAGAAGCACAATTCCTTTAAGGCTTGTTAAAAACATTTTTCGGCAGAAAAACTCGATATGCCCATTTTTAGTAGTTATATGGTCAGATAAATGTAAAAAGGTTACAGAAACCTTTTTAGAAATAGCATTGGTTCAGCCTTGACTTAGGCCACCATATATGATTATCTCGACCAGAGACATAACTCATACAATAAGCATTCATCACCGATGCAGTGGATTCGATCTCGAGATAAAAAAACAAGCCAATACCACATAAACTTAAGGCTATGCCCCATCTTTTTAAAATCTGGTTCGACAGAAAGGTCTAGAAACGCCCTGCAAATGGAATAGTAGAAGCACAATTCCTTTAAGGCTTGTTAAAAACATTTTTCGGCAGAAAAACTCGATATGCCCATTTTTAGTAGTTATATGGTCAGATAAATGTAAAAAGGTACAGAACACCTTTTTAGAAATAGCATTGGTTCAGCCTTGACTTAGGCCACCATATATGATTATCTCGACCAGAGACATAACTCATACAATAAGCATTCATCAACCGATGCAGTGGATTCGATCTCGAGATAAAAAAACAAGCCAATACCACATAAACTTAAGGCTATGCCCCATCTTTTTAAAATCTGGTTCGATAGAAAGGTCTAGAAACGCCCTGCAAATGGAATAGTAGAAGCACAATTCCTTTAAGGCTTGTTAAAAACATTTTTCGGCAGAAAAACTCGATATGCCCATTTTTAGTAGTTATATGGTCAGATAAATGTAAAAAGGTACAGAAACACCTTTTTAGAAATAGCATTGGTTCAGCCTTGACTTAGGCCACCATATATGATTATCTCGACCAGAGACATAACTCATACAATAAGCATTCATCAACCGATGCAGCGGATTCGATCTCGAGATAAAAAAACAAGCCAATACCACATAAACTTAAGGCTATGTCCCCATCTTTTTAAAATCTGGTTCGATAGAAAGGTCTAGAAACGCCCTGCAAATGGAATAGTAGAAGCACAATTCCTTTAAGGCTTGTTAAAAACATTTTTCGGCAGAAAAACTCGATATGCCCATTTTAGTAGTTATATGGTCAGATAAATGTAAAAAGGTACCGAAAACCTTTTTAGAAATAGCATTGGTTCAGCCTTGACTTAGGCCACCATATATGATTATCTCGACCAGAGACATAACTCATACAATAAGCATTCATCAACCGATGCAGTGGATTCGATCTCGAGATAAAAAAACAAGCCAATACCACATAAACTTAAGGCTATGCCCCCATCTTTTTAAAATCTGGTTCGACAGAAAGGTCTAGAAACGCCCTGCAAATGGAATAGTAGAAGCACAATTCCTTTAAGGCTTGTTAAAAACATTTTTCGGCAGAAAACTCGATATGCCCATTTTTAGTAGTTATATGGTCAGATAAATGTAAAAAGGTACGAACACCTTTTTAGAAATAGCATTGGTTCAGCCTTGACTTAGGCCACCATATATGATTATCTCGACCAGAGACATAACTCATACAATAAGCATTCATCGACCGATGCAGTGGATTCGATCTCGAGATAAAAAAACAAGCCAATACCACATAAACTTAAGGCTATGCCCCCATCTTTTTAAAATCTGGTTTGACAGAAAGGTCTAGAAACGCCCTGCAAATGGAATAGTAGAAGCACAATTCCTTTAAGGCTTGTTAAAAACATTTTTCGGCAGAAAAACTCGATATGCCCATTTTTAGTAGTTATATGGTCAGATAAATGTAAAAAGGTACAGAACACCTTTTAGAAATAGCATTGGTTCAGCCTTGACTTAGGCCACCATATATGATTATCTCGACCAGAGACATAACTCATACAATAAGCATTCATCAACCGATGCAGCGGATTCGATCTCGAGATAAAAAAATAAGCCAATACCACATAAACTTAAGGCTATGCCCCCATCTTTTTAAAATCTGGTTCGACAGAAAGGTCTAGAAACGCCCTGCAAATGGAATAGTAGAAGCACAATTCCTTTAAGGCTTGTTAAAAACATTTTTCGGCAGAAAAACTCGATATGCCCATTTTTAGTAGTTATATGGTCGGATAAATGTAAAAAGGTACAGAACACCTTTTTAGAAATAGCATTGGTTCAGCCTTGACTTAGGCCACCATATATGATTATCTCGACCAGAGACATAACTCATACAATAAGCATTCATCAACCGATGCAGCGGATTCGATCTCGAGATAAAAAAACAAGCCAATACCACATAAACTTAAGGATATGTCCCATCTTTTTAAAATCTGGTTCGATAGAAAGGTCTAGAAACGCCCTGCAAATGGAATAGTACAAGCACAATTCCTTTAAGGCTTGTTAAAAACATTTTTCGGCAGAAAAACTCGATATGCCCATTTCTAGTAGTTATATGGTCGGATAAATGTAAAAAGGTACCGAACACCTTTTTAGAATTAGCATTGGTTCAGCCTTGACTTAGGCCACCATATATGATTATCTCGACCAGAGACATAAGTTCATACAATAAGCATTCATCAACCGATGCAGCGGATTCGATCTCGAGATAAAAAAACAAGCCAATACCACATAAACTTAAGGCTATGTCCCATCTTTTTAATCTGGCGATAGAAAGGTCTAGAAACGCCCTGCAAATGGAATAGTACAAGCACCAATTCCTTTAAGGCTTGTTAAAACATTTTTCCGGTACTCGATATGCCCATTTTAGTAGTTATATGTCAGATAAATGTAAAAGTACCGAACACCTTTTTAGAAATAGCATTGGTTCAGCCTTGACTTAGGCCACCATATATGATTATCTCGACCAGAGACATAACTCATACAATAAGCATTCATCGACCGATGCAGTGGATTCGATCTCGAGATAAAAAAACAAGCCAATACCACATAAACTTAAGGCTATGCCCCCATCTTTTTAAAATCTGGTTCGACAGAAAGGTCTAGAAACGCCCTGCAAATGGAATAGTAGAAGCACAATTCCTTTAAGGCTTGTTAAAAACATTTTTCGGCAGAAAAACTCGATATGCCCATTTTTAGTAGTTATATGGTCAGATAAATGTAAAAAGGTACAGAACACCTTTTTAGAAATAGCATTGGTTCAGCCTTGACTTAGGCCACCATATATGATTATCTCGACCAGAGACATAACTCATACAATAAGCATTCATCAACCGATGCAGCGGATTCGATCTCGAGATAAAAAAACAAGCCAATACCACATAAACTTAAGGCTATGTCCCCATCTTTTTAAAATCTGGTTCGACAGAAAGGTCTAGAAACGCCCTGCAAATGGAATAGTAGAAGCACAATTCCTTTAAGGCTTGTTAAAAACATTTTTCGGCAGAAAAACTCGATATGCCCATTTCTAGTAGTTATATGGTCGGATAAATGTAAAAAGGTACCGAACACCTTTTTAGAATTAGCATTGGTTCAGCCTTGACTTAGGCCACCATATATGATTATCTCGACCAGAGACATAACTCATACAATAAGCATTCATCAACCGATGCAGCGGATTCGATCTCGAGATAAAAAAACAAGCCAATACCACATAAACTTAAGGATATGTCCCATCTTTTTAAAATCTGGTTCGACAGAAAGGTCTAGAAACGCCCTGCAAATGGAATAGTACAAGCACAATTCCTTTAAGGCTTGTTAAAAACATTTTTCGGCAGAAAAACTCGATATGCCCATTTTTAGTAGTTATATGGTCAGATAAATGTAAAAAGGTACCGAAAACCTTTTTAGAAATAG
>CAJHQP010011773.1:0-14226 GCA_905132765.1 Moricandia arvensis
TACATGCGCCCTCCTGATGCAAACCTTCTGGTTTTGTTTCCCTGATTGATCTTGAGGGTGATTTGAAGAGACACTTTCTGCTTGGTATGATCACACGCAGGATTGTTGATGGTTTGATCTTGAACTTGGTGGAATGGATTCGAGTAGATGATCTTCAGAACTGATCTATGGATTGACCAGAACTTGTGTAGAATGCCAAGAGATCGTATGGTTTACCCACACAAACAATGACCTAATGGCGATTAAGCCTTGCAGAGAACCAACTCCTAGGCAAACAATGTTCAAAGATGAACAAAGGAATCACAGTTTGAAAGAGAGTATTTGATAACAAAAGTGATTGATTTTTATTCAGAATCGACACAGAGTATTTGTAGGAGAAGAAGGAATACAAAGCACTCTAAGGACTTGTGGAAAACAAGAAAGAAATCATAAAAACTAGAGTAGACCAAAGACTGAGTATGTGAAGAGTTTGGTTGGCTCTTTGACTTCATTTTCGACTGGGCTTGATTCTGGATCAGAATAAACCAAGCAAGAAATGGTTTTCTTCAGCCTTTGGGTCTGTGATCTCGTGACTGGGCCCTTAGAGAATAGAAATGGGTCTTGGTCTTCTTGGATCAATGGTTTGGCAAGAGAAGATGGGTTTGATCCATCCTTGGCCCAAAATGGTTGAAATTGGCTTGGTCCATTTTGGTGGTTAGGCTGCGTTTCAGCTTGTCCAAAACCAGCTGGAGTGTCACTCTTAATCAGCTCAGCTCCTGGTAGTGAAGTATCACTGAGCTGGTTCAGCTCGTCCACACTCTCATCCAGCTCGTCCACTCTCTCATCCAGCTCGCCATTAGTCCATCCTGGTTTGTCCTTTGTTGGATGATCAGCCGGCTCAGCCATGGTTACATCATCCCCTCCTCCTTTGAAAAGATTTGTCCTCAAATCTGTATCTCCTACATCAAAAGGAAACAAATTAGACTTAAGACAAAGGTTTAAGCAAAGAAACATGTAAGCAACAGCAAAGAAAAGTTTTAGAAAGAAACTTCCTTGGAGTGTTGAAGCTGTTTTTCTCAAGTACTTCCATCTCTAAATCTCTGGCTGATAAGCAAGGTATCTGCCCTTGTTCCTTGCACTCGTTTGAGACTTATCCTGATGATCCTGGACACTCAAAACACAACCTAGATATCCAGAATTATATGTGCAAAACATGTTCTTGTTTAGATCAAAAATCAAACATTTCTTCTTTATAACATGTAGCACATGCCTCAAACATTCAATATGCTTATCAAAGAAAGTATTATAAACCAGAATATCATCAGAACTTGGAACAACACCATTCTCAAAGTGTGATCTCAAAACATGCCAATATTTTGCAGTTCCAGAACATAAACCAGCAAGTTTCAAAACAAAAACATACTCAGTTTCAGCTCTAAGTGATTTTGGTTCATGCAAATTCCTAACCATGAATTCTTCCAAGGCACATATGGATGCAAGCAAATCACCATTGTCTAGTTTTTGCTTAGAACAACTCAGAACAAAGCTATTTTCCTTGAAGACAAATGAATCAAACGATTTCCTAGAACAGAAAACAGACTGTTGCATAATAAGTTCGGATGCCTTTCCAGGATGATCAAAGCTTTGTTTATGTTCCATAAACTTCTCAAAATTCAAAACGAGACCAGGATTGAAGTTATGATCACAGTGAAAACGTTTTTGATCAGAGAATCTATCTGGTTCAAGTTCCTTAAAAAAATAAATCATGTTATCAAAAACAGAGTTTGAAACACAAAATTCTTTCACTTTATCAAGACCATAACGTTTCTCATCATCAGAACTATCCATAACAAACAGGTCAGGCACAGAATTAACCATAACAAGTTCCTTACACTGCTCTTGAGACTCCACAGAGAATGACTTATCTTCAGCTTCTACTTCAGTGTTGTTTGGCTGCTCCAACACTTCTTCTGGTGGGAAACTCTTTTGTGCTTCTCCTGCTGAGTTTTCTTCTAAGACCTGAGACACTGAATCAAGGCTACTCGGTTGCACCAGTTCAACACAGGTTAGTCCATCACAAGTATTACTGATAACAATTTCAGATTGAGGAGAGAAAATAAAACAACCAAGTTCTGTCTCAGATTCTTTCCTTACCTTAGTTGTTTCTGTTCCCATCTCTTGAATGATCTGCTCCTGTTTGCTGCAACTCATTGGGTCAGGAACCTTTGAGGAAGGTCTTGTACTCTTTCTTTCGTCCTTCTCTAGTTCCTTGAATATCTGGTTACACATATCAGTGATGTTTTGGGGAGTATTCATCTGCTTAAGAACTCTAAGCCGCAACTCCTGATCATCACGAGTATGGACAAGTTTTTCTTCCTCTTTGGACAGTATAGATTGTCCCCTGCTCGTCCTAATAGGTGTGTCCAGCAGCCTCCCCGGTTGTGACTTTTCCTGCAACAAATCAGTTTTGTAAAAACCTGATTTTTCTTTACTTGACAAGTGCTGTCTTTTTCCCAGCAAACTCTTTGTGGAAGAACTGAATTGGTTGGGCTGTGGGTTTCTCTCAGGACGTCTGGTAACACTAGATACATCCTGGCTCCTCCTTTTCATCTTAGCATCTTTCTGAACCTGAAAATCAGTACCCAAAACATTATCAGTAACAAAGGAAGCTCTTTTAAATTCAAATTTCTTATCCATTTCTTTCATCATTGTAGCCATCATGGCCATCTGGATCTTATCAAACTTATAGGTTTTTGTCTTCTTTCTTTTACTGACATCTCCAGCCATGGTTTCCTGTTATAACTCAACAAGAAAAGTTAGTACACAAATAGATAGCCAAAGCCTCTCTTCTCTCAAGTGTTTAGTGTTTTCTGTGATTCCAATAGCTCAGCAGTAAACAAAGACACGCCAACAGAGTGATTCCCTACCCCAGAAAAGAACAAGATAGATAGATTGCAAGATTTTTGGTTGCAAGGAGCTTTACCACCAGAGACTGGATTTCTCTTCAGTCTGGCTGGATTTCTCTTCAGCCTCTTGTTAATTTTCTTGTTTCTTTTTTTTTTTTTTTTTTTAAACTGGTTGGCCTCCTTGCAGAACAACAGATAGATAGAAAAGACAAAGAGACTCGACAGAGAAGATGAATAGATTAGAAAATAGGTTCCCAAAGAGAGAAAGAGATTTCGAAATCAAACCCAACAAATCAGAGGCCCTCAAACTGCTCTGATACCACTTGATGCAAACCTTCTGGTTTTGTTTCCCTGATTGATCTTGAGGGTGATTTGAAGAGACACTTTCTGCTTGGTATGATCACACGCAGGATTGTTGATGGTTTGATCTTGAACTTGGTGGAATGGATTCGAGTAGATGATCTTCAGAACTGATCTATGGATTGACCAGAACTTGTGTAGAATGCCAAGAGATCGTATGGTTTACCCACACAAACAATGACCTAATGGCGATTAAGCCTTGCAGAGAACCAACTCCTAGGCAAACAATGTTCAAAGATGAACAAAGGAATCACAGTTTGAAAGAGAGTATTTGATAACAAAAGTGATTGATTTTTATTCAGAATCGACACAGAGTATTTGTAGGAGAAGAAGGAATACAAAGCACTCTAAGGACTTGTGGAAAACAAGAAAGAAATCATAAAAACTAGAGTAGACCAAAGACTGAGTATGTGAAGAGTTTGGTTGGCTCTTTGACTTCATTTTCGACTGGGCTTGATTCTGGATCAGAATAAACCAAGCAAGAAATGGCTTTCTTCAGCCTTTGGGTCTGTGATCTCGTGACTGGGCCCTTAGAGAATAGAAATGGGTCTTGGTCTTCTTGGATCAATGGTTTGGCAAGAGAAGATGGGTTTGATCCATCCTTGGCCCAAAATGGTTGAAATTGGCTTGGTCCATTTTGGTGGTTAGGCTGCGTTTCAGCTTGTCCAAAACCAGCTGGAGTGTCACTCTTAATCAGCTCAGCTCCTGGTAGTGAAGTATCACTGAGCTGGTTCAGCTCGTCCACACTCTCATCCAGCTCGCCATTAGTCCATCCTGGTTTGTCCTTTGTTGGATGATCAGCCGGCTCAGCCATGGTTACATCACCTCCTCCTGGTCTAGAAGACATGATCAAACCAGGAAATGTGTTGAGACTCAAGAAGGCCATCTATGGGCTGAAGCAATCACCAAGAGCATGGTACCATAAACTCAGCACTACCCTTAATGGAAAAGGGTTTAGTAGATCTGAGGCAGACCATACTCTATTCACTCTCACCAGCCAACAAGGTATAGTAGTCATCCTTGTGTATGTTGATGATATCATCATCACAGGGAGTGACAAACAAGGTATACAAACCACTAAAGCTTATTTGAAATCTGTTTTTGATATTAAAGATTTGGGTGAGCTAAAGTACTTTCTTGGAATAGAAGTATGCCGATCTAAAGAAGGGCTATTCTTATCCCAGAGAAAGTACACACTTGATCTCTTGAATGGAGCAGGTATGCTTGGAGAGAAACCAGCAAAGACTCCACTGGAGGATGGCTATAAGATCTTGCGTGAGGGGGAGTATGAGGCAACACTATTTGATGATCCAAAACAATACAGAAGACTAGTGGGTAAGCTTATCTATTTAACTATCACTAGACCTGATATCTGTTTTGCTGTGAACCAGGTGAGCCAGCATATGCAAGTGCCAAAGGTTCATCACTGGAAAATGGTGGAGAGGATACTCAGATATCTTAATGGAGCTCCTGGACAAGGAGTATGGATGGGATGTAATGGCAACACAGAAGTAGTAGGATACTGTGATGCTGATTGGGCAGGAGACAGAAATGATAGGAAGTCCACTACTGGCTATTGCACCTTCATTGGAGGCAATTTGGTAACCTGGAAAAGCAAGAAGCAAAAGGTGGTTTCATGTTCAAGTGCTGAAGCTGAATATAGAGCCATGAGGAAGCTCACAAACGAGCTAGTATGGATCAAAGGATTACTCAAAGATTTGGGAGTCGAGATCACTTCTCCAATCACAATGCATTGTGACAACCAAGCAGCCATTCACATAGCCTCAAACTCAGTGTTTCATGAGAGGACGAAACACATTGAGGTGGACTGCCATAAGGTGAGGCAAATGGTGATCCAAGAAGTCATATTGCCGTGCTACACAAGGAGTGAAGATCAGTTGGCCGACATTTTCACTAAAGCCGCAAGTACCAAGGTGTGTGAGTCCATTTATCCTAAACTTGGACTCACTGACATTACCAAGGCATAATCCTCTTAGCCATGGAACTTCTACTCTTTCCTTAGTATGTTTTTGTCCCGAAAACAGGGTTTTGCATATTAAGGTTTTAATGAGGGAAGTCTTCATGGTTTCCAAGCTTGATCATTGCATTGGATCAAGCTTGAGGGGGAGTATTGACCTTAATGAATAAAGAAGACAAAGAAATGAAGAAGATGAGCTTACTTGGGAGAGAAGGTAGTCTGTACGGAATGACTTGACACACAAGTCATTCTGAAGTGAAGTACAAGGCAAGTTAAGGTCTAGAAAGGAACCAGGAGTGAGGAGCAAGGTATCCCCACGTGTTATACTGTATGAATACATGAAAACCGTATGAATACAGTATAAGGACGTTGGGGAACTCTTGCCAATTCAAATTCAAATTCAAACTAAAGAGGGAGGCTGTTCCTTTCACTTATTTACCTTGTCCCCTTGTCTTCTTGTCTGCTGTCTCCTCTTTGTCGAAATAAGCTCTATATGTATTGTAAAATCAATTCTGAATGAAAGCAAGGAGAAATAAACCTCCTCTTTACTTGTTTACTCTCTCTCTCTTCTCTCACGAATTCCCTGCATTCTCTCTCTTGTTCTTGCTGTTCTTGAGTGTTCTTCACTATATTCTCCATAAACTTACAACACGTTCCTAGGATGCTTCTCTGGATTGTTTGGGATAGATCCTTGCGTAAACGAATCAAAGACTCAAGTTTACCAAGGCCTGTGGATCGATTGGTGACACAAAGAGGTGTGGAAGATCTCCTTGATACTCCTAGGCACTAGATCGGATATGACACACCAAACTAGAACCCTTAGTCGCCGGATATGACTCACCAGCAAGCTCTTGCACTCGACAAAGATCAGAGAGAAAGAGAGAATACAAAAGGTTTAGGTTAAAAGACTGCGTGCCTTAGAAAGAGGTTTACACGAGTTTAAATAGAAACCAAGGAACAGGCTCCTTTAGGTTTCGAGAATCATAATGAAATAAAAACCATAGTCTAAACTTAAACTAAGATAGAAATGTGGTCGGTCCTAATATGCATACATATCATGCATATCCTAAGATACATCAACTAGGTGATTTGTGAAGCAAACTAAGGCCTCGTTAAAAACCTAACTTTAGAAAACCCATTGGGACAAAACCAAAGGTAGGGAAAAAGAGCACACTTAGGTTGCTTGCCTAGTCGATGATCAGCTTGATAAAGGGGGAGCTTGAATGGTGGTGAGGGTGTCTTGGTTGATCAAGCTTCGGCCAAGACAATCTTCTTGTATGAGTGACATCTTAAGTAATCCTCCAATAGCTTCCTTGAGCTTCTTTGATCTGGAACGAGTCATAGGCCCTTCTGGAATAGACAATGCATCTTCATCAATTGGTTTGTCCATCAGTTCACCATCTCCATTAGTTGGCTGGTCCATGATCACATCACCTCTTTACTTGTTTACTCTCTCTCTCTCTTCTCTCACGAAAATACTCTCCTCCTCTCTCTTTCATCAAGTGTTCTTCATGTTCTAGCTGTTCTTCAGCTCATTCTCTCTTAAACTCTCTTAAACTCACATTACAAAAGGTATATGGCAACACTTCAAACCTTAGTAGAGTGTTTGAAGTAAAAAGAGCCATCAACAACTTGCATCAGGAGGATGTGGATTTCAACAAGCATTTTGGGAAGTTCAGAGCATTGTGGGCTGAGCTTGAGATGCTGAGGCCAAGTACCACTGACCCTACCATCCTCAATGAAAGGCGTGAGCAAGACAAAGTCTTTGGACTGCTCCTTACTCTAAACCCAGCCTTCAATGATGTTATCAAACACATTTTGAGGTCTAAGGAGCTTCCAAGTCTGGATGAGGTGTGTGCTCAACTCCAGAAGGAACAAGGATCAGATGGGCTATTTGGTGGAAAGGGAGAGCTGTCTATGGCAAGTAAAGCTGAAAGGGTGGATGGTTCAGCCAATAAGGCTTTCTACAAACCAGGAGATAGGCGTGTGGCTTGTGAACACTGCAAGAAGCAAGGTCACTCCAAGAGCAACTGCTGGATTCTCCACCCTCATCTAAGGCCATCCAAAACCTCTCAGGCCAGAGCTCATGAAGCAAGAGCTCAGGATACACCCATGCGCATAGGAAAAGATGGGCAAGCCATGGTCTCAACCACCCATGCGGTTGGATCCACCTCTCAGACCACTTCTCAACTACCTCCTGATGACACATTCATCCGCAAGTCAGACATTGAGGCCCTCATAAAGGCACTCAATGCAAACTCTGGTAACATCAATAGTAATGCTTTAAATTATATCCATATTGCTTCTCAAACTGCTAGACCATTGATTATTGATTCAGGAGCTTCCCATCACATGATTAGGGATGCTAGCCTAATTAGTAATGTTCAACCAGCTCTAGGAAGTGTTGTGATTGCAAATGGAGATAGAATACCCATTAAGGGAATAGGGAATCTGAAACTATTTGATAAGGAGTCTCAAGCGTTTTATATGCCTAGTTTCACATCTAACTTGCTATCTGTTAAGAAAGCAACTAATGATCTGGATTTCAAGGTTATTTTCAGTCCTAATGATGTTTGCTTTCAGGATATTAAGACCAGTAAGATGCTGGGCAAAGGTGTGAGCAAAGGAGAGCTCTATTTTATTGAGGACACCAAGCTTAGATCAGATTACTCTTGTGTTTTTTATTCTGCTTCTGTTTTAGCTAGTGATGTTTTATGGCATGCTAGATTAGGCCATCCCCACTCTCGTGCTTTAGGATTGATGTTACCTAATCTGTCTTTTAAGAATGAAAGTTGTGAGGCTTGTATCCTTGGTAAACATTGCAAATCAGTCTTTCCTAAATCTATCACTATTTATGAAAATTGTTTTGATTTAGTACATTCTGATGTTTGGACTGCACCATGTGTATCTAGGGAGAACCATAAATAATTTGTTACTTTTATAGATGAAAAATCGAAATACACATGGCTTACCTTGATTCAAACTAAAGATAGGGTGTTAGATGCATTTATCAACTTTCAGAACTATGTATCTAACCATTTCAATTCTAAGATCAAAATTTTTAGGTCTGATAATGGTGGAGAATACACTAGTCAAGCCTTTAAGCAACACCTAGCAAGACATGGAATCATACATCAAACAAGCTGCCCATATACACCACAACAAAATGGAGTGGCTGAAAGGAAGAATCGCCATCTTATGGAGGTTGCAAGGAGCATGATGTTCCACACCAATGTCCCTAAGAGGTTCTGGGGAGATGCAGTGGTCTCAGCTTGCTATCTCATCAATAGAATTCCAACCAAAGTCCTTCAGGATGTCTCTCCCTTTCAGGTATTAAACAAAATCAAACCTCCAATTGACCATTTGCGTGTATTTGGGTGTGTTTGCTATGTCTTGACACCAGGGGAACAAAGAAACAAGCTAGAAGCCAAGAGTGTCAAGGCCATGTTTATAGGTTATTCCCATACACAGAAAGGATACAAGTGTTATTCACCAGAATCCAGAAGAGTGTTAGTCTCCAGGGATGTCAAGTTTGTGGAATCCAAGGGATACTATGATGAGAAAAGTTGGGAAGAACTCAGAGATCTCTCACAAGGACCCTCGGATAGGGAAAATAACCTGAGGGCCATTCTGGAAAGCCTAGGCATCAGTCAACCGCAGACCAGTAATGATACAAGGGCATCACCCACAACACCAGTTCCTGCTCAGCCGGGTCCAATTCCACCAGCTGATGAGCCAGTCCATCTTGATCCTGAGGGGGGCAGGGAACCTGAATCACATCATGAGGATTCAGCTCAAGCACATGATCAAGATGAAAGGCTTGAACCTGACCAGTCTAGTGAAGATTTACCTCAAGGAGAACAGGAAGATAATGTGGTGGAAGAGCAGCAGATTCAACCATTGAGAAGAAGCACTAGAGTGAGGAAAGAGGCATCTAATTGGATCAACACCAGAGTGTACTTCAACAGCAATGCAGTGGCTCATCCCATACAAGCAACATGTTCCTTTTCACATTACCCTCAAGAGCATGTGGTCTTCATGGGTCATTTGGACCAAGAGTATATACCAAAGTCCTATGAAGAAGCAATGGAGGATGATGAATGGAAAGAGTCTGTTGGTCATGAAACCAAGGCAATGATAGATAATGACACTTGGTATGAATCCGAGCTTCCAAAGGGCAAGAAGGCAGTAACCAGTAGATGGATCTTCACCATCAAGTACCTAGCCAATGGGAAACCAGAAAGAAAGAAGACTAGACTGGTTGCAAGAGGCTTTACCCGAACATATGGAGAGGACTACAATGATACTTTTGCACCAGTAGCTAAGTTACACACAATAAGGATCATCCTCTCTCTAGCAGTCAACTTGGAATGGGATCTTTGGCAGATGGATGTAAAGAATGCATTCCTACAAGGAGAACTAGAGGATGAAGTCTACATGCGGCCACCTCCAGGTCTAGAGCATTTAGTCAAGCCAGGGAATCTTCTAAGACTCAAGAAGGCAATTTATGGACTAAAGCAGTCTCCTAGAGCTTGGTACCACAAACTAAGCTCAACATTAAATGGGAAAGGATTTCGAAAATCAGAAGCTGATCACACCCTCTTCACACTCACAAGTCTGCAAGGTATTGTGGTCATTCTAATCTATGTAGATGACATAATCATCACAGGGAGTGATAAGGAAGGTATCAAATCCACTAAAATCTTTCTTAAGTCTGCTTTTGATATTAAAGATTTGGGTGAGTTAAAGTACTTCCTTGGGATTGAAATATGCCGCTCTAAAGAGGGGCTTTTCATATCTCAAAGGAAGTACACTCTTGATCTTTTGAATGAGGCAGGAAACCTTGGAGGCAGAGTAGCCAAAACCCCTCTTGAAGATGGGTACAAAGTCTTGCGTGAGGGGGAGTTTGAAGATGGTGCATTTGAAGATGTTAAGCTCTATAGAAGAATGGTTGGGAAGCTGATCTATCTCACTATCACAAGACCAGATATCTGCTTTGCTGTGAATCAAATTAGCCAGCATATGCAGGCTCCTAAGGTTCACCACTGGAACATGGTGGAAAGGGTCATGAGGTATTTGAGAGAAGCTCCAGGACAAGGTGTCTGGATGGGTTGCAACAAGAGCACAGAGATGTAGGTTACTGTGATGCGGATTGGGCAGGTGATAGAGTGGACAGAAAGTCCATAACAGGCTATTGCACTTTCATTGGAGGGAACCTAGTCACTTGGAAGAGCAAGAAGCAAAAGGTGGTGTCATGCTCAAGTGCTGAGGCAGAATATAGGGCAATGAGGAAGCTGACAAGTGAGCTCATTTGGATCAGGAACCTACTACTTGACTTGGGCATTGAGACCACATCTCCTATCACCATGCACTGTGACAACCAGGCGGCCATTCACATTGCATCAAACTCAATGTTCCATGAAAGGACCAAACACATTGAGGTAGATTGTCATAAGGTGAGACAAGCTGTGGAGCAACAAATCATTCTACCTTGCTACACAAGAAGTGAAGACCAACTAGCTGATATCTTCACCAAGGGAGCAAGTACAAGAGTCTGTGAGTCCATCCATCCGAGATTGGGGCTCATGGACTTAACCAGATCATAATCCTCTTAGCCATGAAACATCTACTCTTTTTCCTTAGTGTGCTTTTATCCCATTGGGTTTTTCGCACTAAGGTTTTAATGAGGGATGTTTTCATGGTTTCCAAGCTTGACCAAACCTTTTGGCTCAAGCTTGAGGGGGAGTATTGATCTGAGAAATAAAGAAGACCAGTAGAAAAAGAGCTTGGTCCAGACTTACTTGCCATACAAGGCAGTCCGTACAACCTTGTGTTCCAAGCAACCAAACCTAAACCTAGAGTGACTTGGAAGACAAGAAAGTATTCAGACTCGACCAAGATCTTCTAGAAGTTAATTTGAAGTTCAAAATAAGAGAGATATCCGTTGGAGAAGAGCAGAAGCAAGTGGGATTAAAATAGATTAAATGTCACATGTGAAGGTTAAGCTTGGGGACTGTTTAGGAGGTGTCCCTTTCACGAGCCAGACCTGAGCCAGACCTTCATTTGTTTATTCATTTCTGCCTTTCCCAATTTGTGTTTAAATACATGTTGTATGCCTCCCACATTAAGCAAGGAAAATAAATCCTTCTCTTACTTCTTTTCTCTCTAGTTACAAACACACTTTCTCACTCTCTCTCTTCTTCACACGAATCAAACTCTCTTTCTCCCAGTGTTCTTGAGTCTTGTTCTTCATTTTCTAACAAAACAAGGTTGAGGAGGGGTTTACTATGAAGGAAGAAGGCTTGGGTGCAATTTGGGAGCAAATGGTTGAGGTGCAAAAATAGAGTGGTCCGTACAGTACAGCCGTACGGACTGTACGGCCTGTACGGACGGGCAAACCCGGGAAACTTATTTCTCGACCATTTGAAGACATTTTAGGTTTGTGCAAAAACCAGGTCAAGTTGTACGGACCAAACCCTAAATCCGTACAACCCTAGGTCTTACCTTGCATCCCAAGTCACAGAGAAGCTTCAATGGTGAAGAAAGAGTCTCGGATGGTTTGGAGAAGAAGATGGGATCAGAATGGCATCTTGGAAGGAATCTGCAAGATGCTGCTTGTCTTGACCGTTTATGGATAAGGTTCAGGCTGGAAAGGAAGGAGGCTGAACCTGGACTCATCTCTGGATAGATGCATAGGCCTTGGTAGCCGATTCTAGGCCAAGTTACACTCTTGACCAGCCAGGCTGTCCCCAAGCGTGTATAGCTCCTGCTCCACTCATTTCAAACCTTCCCTTGACTCCACATGCTTGCTTTGATATTTTGTAAACCCTAGACTAGCTCATTTATCTAGTTATACTCTTGTATTGTCGATGGTTAATGATAAGCTGAGATTTTCTCTCCTTCACAATCTCTTAGTCTCTATTCTCTCTATTCTCTCTATTCTCTGGTTACTTACTCTCATAATCTCTCATACTCTCTCACGAATCACTCTCACTCTTCCATCGGTCTCTCGTTCTTCCTCATCAAGTCTCATCGTCAACATCTCCACACTCGTTCATCATCACTCAAGCCTTGTTCTCTGAAAACTTTCATGGTATCAGAGCCAGGTTGCTCAGTCTCCTGGTGAAGCTTTCGCATCAGTCACAAGCTCTAAAGATCACTCCTTTCAGATCCAGTTCATTCGGATCTAAAGTCCACACCTTTGAAGACAAAGAAGACAGTCTAGCTCATATCCGACCTCAAGATGGAGTCTTCCAAAGCCATTGTCATTCCAGTCATCCTCAAAGGTCCCAACTACCTTCTCTGGTCACGCCTGGTGAAGACAGCCCTTGGTGGAAAGGGGTTATGGAGCCATTGCATCTCAGGTGCTCCAAACTCCTCCAAAGCTGTCGCCTCTCAAGAGAGTTCATCAAGTGGTGATACTGGTTCTCCTATTGTCTCGGAAGAGAAGTGGCAACAAGATGACTACACGGTCTTGACCTTTCTCCAAAGCTCCTTAGAAAGATCTATCCTTGAAGCCTACTCATACTGTGAGAGTGCTAAAAAGCTTTGGAAAACCTTAAACAAGATCTA
This sequence comes from Moricandia arvensis, assembly GCA_905132765.1. Lineage (NCBI taxonomy): Eukaryota > Viridiplantae > Streptophyta > Magnoliopsida > Brassicales > Brassicaceae > Moricandia > Moricandia arvensis. The sequence goes on from CAJHQP010011773.1 coordinate 12,796, forward strand.
TGGTAACATCTCTAACCTCAGCCGAGTCTTTGAAATCAAGAGAGCCATCAACAACCTGTCCCAAGAGAATGAGGAGTTCACGGTTCATCTAGGAAAGTTCAGAGCCCTTTGGTCTGAATTTGAGATGCTGAGACCTCAATCTCTTGACCCAGAGGTGTTGAATGAAAGAAGGGAGCAAGACAAGGTGTTTGGTCTGCTCTTGACCCTCAGTCCTACCTTCAATGACCTTATCAAACATATCCTAAGGTCTGAGAAGCTTCCCACGCTTGAAGAGGTGTGTTCCCAAGTCCAAAAGGAGGAAGGTTCACACGGGTTGTTTGAAGCAAAGGAGAGTCCTGATATGGGCACGGGAAGCACCCTTCTCACACTGGATGGATAGAGGATGAGTATCAAGCTTTGGTGGATGGATGGAGGTGAGAATGGAATGAGTTCTTGCGGATGGAATGGAATGAGATGATAACCGGCTTGATTGCTTCTTAGAACGGATCAGTGGAGGATGGGAAACAACAAATGGTCGTGTAACCAACTTGCTATCTCACTGGATGGAGGATGACGTGATGATGGAGTGTGGATCCAAGCTGCTTGTTCGTATAAACAACTCAACAAGAACAAGGGATGGAGATGGAGTGAATAGATTGATGAACTCAATCAGATGGATCGAAAGTCGCCACAAGCTCTATGGAATAAGCTTGATAAGACTCGGCTGCTCTCTATGCTGCTTCTCACACACACGGAAAGACTTAGGGTTTTAGTTGCTAGGGGCAAACTGACTCATATATTTCAAAGTAGGTTAAAAAATACAAGGCTGCTTATAGGGGCTTATATACTTGCCGTTGCAGCTATGCCCTTCTAGGGGTCTTTGAAGCAAATTTATTACATGACTCAATCTTAGGACCTAATGAAAACTTAGGCTAAACAATGCCTTGACTCTTTATTCGAAATAAACTAAAAAGGAAACAAAATACTGCAAGAAAATATGATTTGGTTAGTCAAAATATCAAGCATATAATGTAGACTCTTACCTTTGTTTGGGAGGCGCCTCTTGATGGTTTTTAAATTGACTAGCCGTTGGAGAAGAGCCAATCTTGAAGTGTAGTCGTTTTGGGGCTTGTCTCTTACTCCTAAACTCACCGTTTCACTTAAGGGGAGAGATGGTGAATAAGGAAACCATCTCTTTATGCGGAATGATAGACCATAGGATAGCATTATCTTTTGGACCGTCTTGTATAGCATAAGGTTGAGTCTTTATAACCTCTGATCCGGAAATGGAGAGCTTGTCTAGACGGTTTGTGATGTCATCTAAGTTGGGGTTGCTATTAGCCTTGGCAAACAATCCTTCAATGGCTTCACAGAAGCTTGCAATCACCCCCTTGGTTCCTGATCTTGTTCTTGGTGCTTGTCTTAGGGTGGGGATGTTGATGTCTGGTTCTA
>CAJHQP010011774.1:0-14222 GCA_905132765.1 Moricandia arvensis
CTCTCTCGGATCTGACACTATATGCCCTCTCTCTCTCTTTGTCAGTCGCAGAGAGAAGAAAAGAGGAAGCAGAAAGGGGAAGAAGAAGATATATATCTCACCCCGTAGCAAAGAAACCCTCTCTCCAGTCCAGATAATTGAATATAATTTGTCTTTTTCAAAATTGTAAAAATTACAAGACCGTACTACTTACGGTTGTCTTGTCTGAGTTGCCTCTAAATTATGGGGCTGAGTAGTGGTAACCGCAGCGGTTGCGGTTGCGGTTGCGGACGGTTGCGGATGCAGGTAGTTGCGGTTTTATGCGTTATTAAGAGATTTAGACGATTGGTAAAACAGTTAAAAATTATTGCGTTTGCGGGATACTTATGACTGGTTAACCACCAAATATAGCAGTTGTTAAATATAAATGAAACAATATTTATTTTATATAATTATAAAAATACTGAAAATCATATTATTATAATAATATAAAAATTATATTTATAAATTATACTATTAATTTTAATAAAAATATAGAATTATTTTTTCTTTAAAGTTTTATAAAACAAATTAAAATATAATATATATAAATTAGTTATTTCTATTATTTCAATTTAAAATTTAATTGAATATTTTTTATTTTTTTATTTATATAGGTTTTTGAAAAAAAAAAAAAAATTTACCCTCCCCGCTACCACCCGCAACCGCAAACGCTAGCTGGAACCAGCTTTTGAATTTTAGAGGTTTATAGCGGTTTGAAACGATTTGTAGCGTTTTGTATGATTGTTACAAAACGCCAAACAACCGCTACCAACCGCAAAGCTGCGTTTGCGGGTGGTAGCGGGAAAACCAGTCACGCCCTAAACCGAACTAATGGATCTTTTTTTTTCTAACCGGTTGGTATCGCTTCCTGTGAAAGACTTCTATAGTTAAGGGGTGGTAGTACCATAATTGTAGATATTTGTGCTTTATTTTGTATCTTACGAATATTAGATTTTTTTCAATTTATTTTGCTTCGTGGAAATACGAATATCCGGTTTTTCGGATATCCAGAATTTTTTTGGATATTTCTAATATTTACGGATATCTCATGTACTTTATTATAAAAGTAAATCTAAAAAAATTATACATGTTTATTTTCAAAAAACAAAATTTACATAATATTAAACCGAAAGTGAAAATTAGTGGAACTATACGTTCCATACTATATTTATAATGAAATATTTTTTTAATAAAACACAAAATTTTAGAAAATTGTATTTTTTATGAAAAAAAATATTAATTTTTAATACTTTATATGTATTTTATAAATAACAAAATTATATAAAAATACACATTTAAACATTATATTTAATTGTAAATATACATGTATTTATATAAAATTCGGAGCGGATCGATATCCGTCTCTAAATTTTTTAGTATTTGTAATTTGCTTTGTTTTTATCGGATATTGATTTTAAATATTTATTTTGCTTCGAAAACTTACGGATATCCAGATTTTTTGGATCGAATCGAAACGAAACGAATAACGAATCAAATAAAATTTAACGGATAGCTATAGTATAGCCACATGAACTTTCTGAATCCTAAAGAAAATCTCATCTGAATGAAAAAGAAGCACTTGTTTACAAGAGAAAATATTACATATCAAGAGAGAATCCTAACTGAGTTATATTCATAGGAAACATTTGAGATTTTTTCCTTGCATTTTCAACTTTATTTACAGTTTCTCTTTGTTGTTGTTCGATTTAGTAGTTAAAAAAAGGCTTCTCCTAGCTTTAAAGGAAACATCCCCCAATATATCATTAGCCTTGGTTTGGTTATGCTCACTTCTAGTAGTACATACACATCTTCATTTAATCTTTGTTACTATAGGGAATGAAGAAGGAGCTTCTTTATTTTCATTTTGTCTCAATGTACAATATATAAGTTGATCTACAAATGCTTTTTCCTCTTTATGGTGTCTTCTCTTGCGTGATGATTCCTAGTTTCTCCTTTTTCAAGTTTTTTTAATAGCATGATTATTGGGGGTATTTAAAGGGGTTTTTAAGGGGAGGAACCCACCAACACAAAAAAAAACGGTTCCAAAAACTCTTAATTAAGAGCCCATTTCTTTTGTTTCTTGCACTGTTCGTGGACTCCGCTGACACGTGGCAGCCCGCGATTGGTGTGTTTTTATTTTTTTTAATCAAAAGAAAAAGAACCCTAATTGGGGTTTAAGGTTAATGATGCTCTAATATTCTCTCGTTCATGTCCCCTCTCTCTCCCATCCTAAGATATCTTTTGTTCTATGATTTTCCTTCTCTTATCATATTTGTATAAATATTATACATCTATACCTGATACCTGAGAGGGAACTTCTTCGCTACCCATTTTATCAAAATCCCAAGACTACCTGACATCTCTTTCTCTCAAAAGCTTCTACTACACAAGGAACAAAAAGAAATGGCTCACCGAGTAGCTCCTAGATGTTTCAGATCATGCTTTTATGTCTTCTTATCAGCTCACATAATCTCTCTGCGTCTGATACAACATTAGAATCGTGTGAATAACCTTCTCTGTTTTCTTTTCTTGCACATTCTCAAAGTTTTTTTATGAAAGGATGAAGGTCAGAGATTGTATGACCTCTTAAATGGAAGAGAGAGAGAGAAGATAGAAAAGTTTCTCTCGAGGGCCTCTCCCCCAAATCTTAACCTAGCCGCTGTGTCTACATCTCAACCACTACGGTGACCGGAGGCTCCTGCTCTGGTCGCCACTCCTGACCGTGTTACTTCGTTGCCCAAGCCTTCTCCCCTAGTCTCTTCTTCTTAAACTCCTCCTGTTTGTCTCTTGTTTCTGGATTTTAGATGAACCTCGACGAATCTAATCAGAGCCACTTTTGTGTGTGGCGTCTCTGGAGCGTTGACGAGGAGTAGTTTTCGTCGGAGAGCCTAAGGAGCCTTCGATTGCGGCCCCTTCTCATCAATTGGAGAAGATCTGGGTAGATATGACCTCGCCCCACCAGAAAGGAAGATGTAGCGTCGCTGCCTCCTCCTCCCATTCTCGGTTTTGGCTTGTACCTGTGCGATTTTGTGGGGCTTGTCTCTCAAGGTTTCCGTAGAGCTTCTCCTCTACATTTTGATAGATGCGGTGTCAAGGCTCATCGACTGCGAGGACCTCTGTTTTATGTTCAAGTGAAGACATCGTGGAGTCTCAATGAGTGGTTCTTCGAGGTTCCTCTTCTCGCTCTCTGATACCAGTTCCTAGGGTTATGAGGACAACCCGCCGTAACAATGTATTTTGCTTTAAGTTGTTGCCTCGCCTCCTGTTGCATCTCCTATTGTAGAGGAGATCTTTGATTTCCTTATGTGCTTCAATTTCGATTCCTTAGCTCCAGTGAAGCTAGGTGTATACCCTTGATGTCTCTCTCGCTCTGTTGTGTCGCGTGGCCAGATGAAGAGCTTGTTATACCGCATACGCTCGACTTGGATATGTTCTTCATCTCCTGTGAAGTAACGTCGGATCTGCACTTTGTCTTATCACCGAGTTAGCTTTGGGTTTCTATGCTCGGTGTCCTCCTCCTATGGTGTACCGGAGCCGTTGCTTGCCGCCTCCGTCGAAGCCTCTTGGAGTCACCTTTGGGTGAGTGTTCGTGGCGTTGTTTTCCTTAGCTTTACTTTTGTCTCTTCTTGTTATACGGAAGTTAAGAAGTGCTTGGAATTGGAAATCATTGTCATTGCTTGTTCTATTGTGTTATTAACGTCAAGGTGACCATTCTGGTATCTTTAATGTTAATTATATTGTTTCTTAGGTGTTTTTTTTAATCTTTTTTGCGGCTCCTAAGAACAGAATTTGCTTATTATCATAATCTAGTTCAATTTGATTGTAACCAAACCTTTGTTCCTTGGAATAATATTTACAATTTAGCAAAAAAGAGGATGAAGGTCAGAGAATGTGTATGTTTTTGCAAAGAAATGACTTGTTTCCTTTCTGATGATTGGTTTTGGTTTCAGCTCTAGATGTTATAGCTTAGGGAGGACAAGGTGATACACCACTTTTTAATCCTACATCTCCATGTGGCAGTACCACCACACCAACCATAACTCAACCATCACCGCCAACCGGTGGCTATCCACCACTTGATGGTACTACACCAACAAGTGCTGCTGGTGGTGGTGCACCTGGTGGAGGCGTTGGTGGTGGTAGTGGCCAGTGGTGTATAGGGAAAGCAAATGCTTCACCAACATCATTACAGGTGGCTTTAGATTATGCATGTGGGTATGGTGGAGATGATTGTGGCCATATTCAACAAGGTGCAAACTGTTACGAGCCAAACACTATTCGTGATCATGGTTCACGAATAGTTATTACAAGAAGCATCCTGGTTCAGACAACTGCAACTTTGGAGGTGATGCACAACTTACCAGCACAGAGCTACAAGCGTACAAAGATATTACCATAATATGCTCTTATACTGCTCCAGGTAAAGGAAGTTGTCGCTTCTCAGCATCATGAGGAACAATCATGTATGTTTCTCATTCCACTAAATTAACGTCCTAACCTGCCAAAAAAATTTGAGAAAATAATACTAATTTCTCTATGCACAATGCAGCACAAGCCCGCCAAGTCAACCAGATTTTAACCCCCCACCTTCAACTTCAACATTCCCACCGCCAATAAAAACTTCAACTATAGGCATACCTGGTTTTGTACCACCTTACGGAGTGGGAGAGCCAAAAGGGCTTTCGAGTTCAGCAACTCATGCGTCACATAGTTTCCTCTCAATATGTACAGCAGTTGGGATATTAGTGGCACTGCTCATGCAAAATTATCTTTGAATCCATAGTCTTACTCTCATCATTTGTTCAATAAAGGATAATGTATCTCCACAATTCCAGAGTATAAAAAATAGAGCAGTTAAAATAATTTACCCCTTAATCTTGTTTAAGACACTACTTTACAAACTGCCAAACTTTTGATAAACAAAAGCAACAAGAGTACCATAGAGTTACAACATAATACCCACATAAAACCGAGTATTCATGGCTTTTTCTTAATATGCATACTTAATGAAACCAAAAAGAAAAAAGGAAAAAAAAGAAAAAAAGAAAAGAAAAAAGGAAAACATAGTAGATAGATACTCCAGCTGCATCATTTAAAACCTGCAAATAGAGAGAAAAAACACTTTGCAGGGTCCCGCATCAGTTAACGCTGCCTTTTCACCAATATGTACACCTAAAAATTAGTACTTAATAATAAAAATACAGCCTTGATCATAACACCTAGTCTTCTTTACCCTTTGTCTCAGCTCTTCTCTCTACCATCATTGTCATCACTACAGAGTCAAGGAGATCAACATTCTTAGTTTCCCCGACGATAACCTATAAAGAAAAAAAAACATCATATGTTCTCAATCCCATGAACAGGTCTAAAAGATCATCTCTAGTTGTTATGCCGTGTTAACTTCCTAAGGGATAATCTGGATTGTAGTTGTTTCATACCAAAGAGTAACATTTTTTTTTCTAAACGGGTGTTAGCTGTTGAATAGAGTCTGAATTGTTAGGTGTGTCGAAGATGATTGGACGGAAACGCATGTCTTCATTCATCAAGCTTGAGTTCTGAAAATGGGTTATAAGTGCAGATTTTCCTTCTATCCGAGCGTAAGCCAATGATGTTAGTTTCTGATTGTTGAACTTCTCCCACTTCTTCCCGTGAAAAGTCTGCAGATATAGGTGCTTTATGTTGACTTCGTCTTCTGAGTCATCTTAATTTAATAGCACTCAGAAGCAAAGCAGATAGAGAGAGAGATGGATACCTCGTAAAATGGAATGATGAGATATGGAGAGAGCATGTTTATGAATGCATAGCCAACATTGCATTTGTTCTGCAAAACCATATATATTTATCAACCGCTCATTGTTGTAACAGTCAGTGAATCTGTAATTTTGAATCTCTGATGAGTCTTTTTACCTTAAAATCAATAGGCAAATACAAAAAGTTGTAAGTTCCTTGGTTCTTTTCATCAATCGCATCTAACAACATCTTTGAGGTGTATCTGTTGATAAAAGCATGAAACAAAGTTATATTTAGCAATACTTCACAAGAAGTAATGGCACAGAAAAGAGAAAGCTTACTTATTTGGAATGTTCTTGATCATCAAAGTAGTTCAATAATGCTCTCCATTCATAATTTTCTCTAAATCAAGTTGAAATTGCTTCCTGCTTTCAACCTGGCTCGAATAGTTCTCGACTCTACGCGCCCTTCCACTCTCATACAAACCATCAAAGCCAAAGGTGAACCGTCCGGGATCAAGACCGCTTCTTATGAGCATGGGGCTGATGAATCTTGGTGAAGACATCATTCTGTAACTTGAAATCCATTCTCCACCATGCTTCCTGAATTCGTGAGCCCAGGGGTTGCCATTTTTTATGGGAAACTTCCACCTTTGAGACCCATTCCTTGAAGACCAACAGAGTTCATGAACACAGTGTCCTTTGAAGACTCTAGGAAAAAACCAATATGTTTTTCAAGAGGCACACGAGATGGTGCATACCCAACGTGGAGATGATGATGGCAGCGATTTTGTGTCTGATGCTGATGAGGGAAATGGAAAAGACCGGTCCACACGAGCTGAGGAGAATGGAATCCCACTGGATGATGTTGACCAAACCAAAGATTTCAAAAGTTCAGAGCGTGAGTTAGGACTTCCCCACATTAACTCTGATCCTGATAACGTCTCAAAGCCATCTCCGTTGGAGATCAAAGGAACAGAAGGGGAAAGATTTCCACTGTACTTGTTATCCATCTTTGTCTCTTGAAACAAATGTGAGGGCTGTTGTAAGACGTTGCTACCAATCTGACTTCTACCGATGGGTGCAAGCTTGGAGATTGGTGCTTGTGAGTTTAGAGCAGAAGCCAAACATTGAGTTTAGGGCGACTATGTCCAACTTTAATATGTTTTCCAGCAATCTCACACCTATTCAAAGCCTTCAATGCTGCTTCAGCAGCTCGAACATCATAGAACTCAACAAATTTGTGATGCCTCTTATGAGGTGTTTCCCGTATCTTATTTTCAGTAAGAAAGAAACAGCACTTGACATGGATGTTTGTTTTCTCCCAAACAACCTCAATGGATTCAAATACACAACGCTCTATTATGAGAAAAAATTAACAGAAAAATATGTATCACCTCTTTGATCTCGCCATGAGCACCAAATATTACATGCAAGTCATCGTTGGTTATTGAAGGATCCAGGTTAAAAACCACTAATGTCCCTTGATTCATATCCTTCTCAGATGGGTTATCCTACATATTACACATGGAACATGCACATTCGATACAAATTATGGCAGCAACACAAAATGCGGACACTTTAAACCAGGAATCACTAGTGAACCTTGGGAATTGAGAAGTAAATATCCAACTTTCTCCGTCTTAATGGCTTGTTTATGTAACGACCGCATAGCCATTCGAGCAACACCAATGTGATAATAAGATATCATGACTAATCCCCTATGCTTACAAGTAGTATGGAGCGTCCTAATATCACCGTATTGCTGCCACATATCACAAAGAAAAACATAACCCATCAGTGTCTGTAAACTAAGCTTTTGTCAAAAAACAAATCCAATAGTGTAGAGTAGTTACTTCAAAGAAAGTCTTTATCTCAGAGTCTTCTACATTGTTGTTGATATTCCGAACAAACAATGTTCTGGATGGGTGTTCCCCATAAGGATGCTTGCCAGCAATTGTTCTTGCACCACTTGAACACTGAACTGCGGAACTGCATTTCCAGCAAGGCTTGTAATGGATAGCCTTGGAGGACCATTGATGCTCAAGCCGTATCGAAAATCGGTGTCAAGTTCCATTCCTCCTCCACTACCGAAAAGATCATAATCATCAGCAGAATCTGGTAACTCGGTAAGGTCAAGATCATCCATCATTCTTGTCAGAAGATCCTCTTCATGAGGGAGCATATTTCCAATGGGATGACACTCAATCACTGCAACAATTTTGTTAAACATGTTGGGACGAGAATCAGCTGCATCGTCTAGGAATGAGAAACCATCTCTGTTGTCACTCAAACGCACTGCAAAGAGGAGCAAAACTTGTAAGCGGAAGAGGGAGAGAAGATATGTGTTTATTTAGAACATATAATGGTTAATGAAACTTTGTTTATATGTTTTCCATGGGGAAGAACATGTAAAGAAGTGGAGAACAAGTAAGCATCAGTGTGGAGACAAAACCTAGTGAGAATACCCGAAGCTCCAACTACTTCTTGTGGAATATCCATTCAGTAAGTTATTTATTTAATCTGCTTTAATGGTCAAAACACGCATTAGGTCTCGTTTATACATATTATATTCAAGCTGGACCTATACACATTAGAGACTACACAGGTTAGATGTAACTTCAAAAAATGAAAAATCAAGAGACAAGAGTGGACAATACATAAGAAATCTCAAGTAATGTGTTGAAAAAACTAAACATGCAAACAAGAAAGTTTGATTTAAGGAAGCAATCAAAACCCACAAACCAACAAAAAAAAAAGTTTGATCAACACGAGATTAACAATAAACTATGCAAAAAGCTCAAAGCTTTTGATCAAACTAAAATGCATGACGTAGAAAATCAATTCTACATCCAAAGAGGGCATAAAAGTAATCTCTTGCTGTTCAAGAAAGTTTTTAAAAATTGAGTAATTTGGCTAACAAAAATGTCAATTTGATTAAAAGCTTTAGACCAAGGTTGCTTGATGAAACAACATTAACCCAAATTGGTTTGTCCTAAACGGATCATCAAAAGCTGAGACCTTACAGACACAGTAACTGATCGATGTAATAGAAAAGTTGAGCTTTTTAAAGAATAAAACCCTTTAGAGAAGAAACCTTTTAATTCTAAGAAAGGGTTTAGACAAAAACCGAGAAACAAAAACATTCAACTGGCAAAGAAGAACATAGTTGATACCTGAAAATGTGAGTTACCAACACCAACGACGATGATCACGATACAGAGAGCACCCAGACAAAATAGATTCTCTCGACCACCAACATAAATAAGAAAAAGGAAGACAAAATGGACTTTTCTTGGGGTTTTAATATTAGAAGAAAACAATAATGTGGGGGAAAATATGAGAAGACAAGAAAGTGTTAGATTTGATTGATTTGGATTCAAAAAATTTTATATAAAAACTTTATTTAAATACAATATTTTTCTTTAACTCTATTTAAATTCATCTTTGAGTCCGATTTGACACTTTTAAAGTTTATGAATTTAACACTTCTGTGGAAAAGGGGTTCTCTCTCCTCCTCTAGAGAGAGAATTTTCTCTAGTTATATCCTTCTTACCACACTATCATCCTTCTGAAGGATAAATCGATCTCCCCTTTATTGTTTGTAAAATAAATTTTTGATCTTGATCGATTTCTTTTGCTTCGTTGGTTTTTTCTTTAACCGATGATTTTTTTGTTGTGTTTCAGTCCCGAATCGAAGCTAATCTTTAAGCTTTCTCTATTGTTCTTTGATTGAGACTGATTTTAATAAATTTTCTGATCTTACTTTGATCGGATTAACGAAGCAGTTCTCGGTTTTCATGTCAACTCCACCCCACCTTTTCTCAATCGGAAGCTTTATCCTTTGATTGCGTAATTTCGTGCTTGTTGTTGCTGTCAATCTTACTGGGGCAGCGTGAAGATCTCCGGATCGATGTTACATCGGAGACACGAGTACGCTCCTTTCGGGATGATGAAGATGATTGGAGATTAAGGAGGATGGCGATCGGAGATATGCTTCTTCATATGGTCTAAGTGTTTACAGTGAGGTTTACAATTAGAGAGGCGTTTGGAGGCGAAGGATGGAGAAACAAAGCGGAGAATCCCGACGGTTAACACTTATTGTGGTCGTGGTTGCTACTTCCAATGAAGTACACATATTAACACGTGTCTCGTGATTCTTCATGAAGCAGCATGTGGACTAGACATCAAGCATTAACCGTTTTCCTTTTTTGGGCCTTAAATTTATTGTGCCTCTAGGGCTATAGTGCTTTAATGGGCCTTTTATGTAAACGTAAAAACCACTTATATTGGGTTTTATCAATGGATTTTGTCGACAAGAAAAAAAAATTTACAACTTCTGTGTATATCTATTTATTATTCTCAGCTTATTATCCATTAATGTGTTCTAAATTAATTTTTTCTTAGCACACACATAATATTACTATATATCATTCATTTTTAATAAATATTCCACTATTTCTTACTCTGCTCCGTTTTATTAAGATACATGTTTTAGAAGAAAAATATATTTTACAAAGATATTTATTTTTTTGTTTTCTATGAAAATATTTTAAACTTAAAAAACGCCATTGGTGAACGATTAATAGAACATGAAAGAATAATAAAGAAGACAATTCATAATCACTCTCTCTCTCTCTCTCTCTTGTTTTGCATTAGGATAATGAAACCTTCAAATTCATTAAATTGGTTGTTGGGTTTGTTAATTCCTGATATGGGTTACTTTTAGCTTTAATCCAAGCTAGATTTTATCAAATCTATATGTTTTAATCCAATCTAGGTTTTATCAAATCTATATGCTAAAATCCAAACTCTTTGATCTATGTTCTGGATTTTTGTATTGATTTGCTGAAACACTGAAAGCATGATGGTTTTGTGTTTGATGTTTGTAATTCTATTAATACATTAGTTCCATTATGTTGTCACTTAAGAAAATGACATGTTCGGTGAGCTAAGTGCGTAAGGTTTACGCAGATTACTCTTATTATATTTAAATTGACTTTTGAAAGTACCTAATTGTTGGTGTGATTCAATCTTCTTTATTTTAAAATTCTTTGTTCATTGTTTGTTATAGCGTGTTGAATATCTATTGTATGTTTAGAGTTTTGTAGATGGTCATCTTCTTTATGCTGATTGCTTTGTTGTCATTTGCTATACTTAAAAGTTTACATCCCAAGATGTTATATCTACTACTCTTTGTTGCTCTTTTATCTTGCTTTTTCAGAGAATACTTTTAAGAAACATGATTGACTTATGTTTGTGTTTATCTTTTCAGATTTGGACATAAATCACAACTAGATAAAAAGAATGGTTAATGATGTAAGTGTTTTATGCAGTTTTAGTTTCTTAGATGTTTTGTGATTATTTTTTCTGCTAGTTTAGTTGTTTGTATATTGATGAAACTTGTTATCTAGAGTTGGACCGACGAAGAATGTCTGTATTTTCTTACTCTTTACGCCAATGAGAAAATAAAGGGAACATAACAAAGAGTGGCATGAATCAAGTAGGAATAGACTTCATCACTAAGAAGTTTGAAGATAAAATTAGTAAGAAATGGTTATAGGACATGTTTAAGAACAAGATTCATGTTTGTGGAAAAACATACGTCAAATTCAAGAAATTGACTCACAATAGAATTTTGCTTGTCTATGATGTTATGGGAATGTTGGAGATGTCTGATGCTTAGTGGGATCAACACATAGCGGTAACTAACTTTCTTTCCTTTTGCCTTTGTGGAACGTGAGCATGCATTGTTCTCTTAGTATTTATTGCTTAAATAATGTAGCTTGAAAATGTCTTGAGGATGTAGTACGTGAGTATACAATCTTGTATGTTTGGTGTTTGAGAATGTAGTACATGAGTATATATAATGACACATGTTTGAGAATGTTGTATGTTTAGTGTTTTAATAACGTAAGTATATTTGTAAGTTTCAAGTATATTAACTTTTTATTTTCTTAAACATGGATGGCAAGATGCAATAAAGTATAAAAACAAAGTGCTTCCAAACATGAATATGTTTGAAGCAGAGTTTGATGCTATTACTATAACTGGAGCAGGAAGATGGAGTGCTCGGGAAGGAGAAGCTAGCTTGGGTTCTAGAATGGATGCATAAAAGGAAGATGAATATGATTATGTTGAAACTGATATGACAGTACCAAGAGCATGAACAAGTAGGGCTGGTTGTTAAAAGTCAAAAAGAAAGGGTAAAGATGTTGAGCAAGAGCCTTACGTTGTATGCAATGCACTCCTCGCAGAAAAATAAGATAGCTGAAGGGATCTTACAGATGATGGAACATGATTGTGAGGTGTTTGAACGTGATTGTGAGGTGTTGGCACGTGATGGCAAATGCCGTATAAAGTAGACTATGCATTGGAGATGCTTAATGAGCTGCCCAGAGTGATAAAATGGTCACCTTTCACATTGGCAGTTAGCCATCTCACAATTGATGAAAGAAACAGACGGGTATTTATAGCTTTCCATAGTGATGATCATAAGATTAACTACTTTGAGCATATGATTCGAGTTACGATTTATGGTGGATTGTAGTGTTTGTTTTAAAATGGCTGTTTTAGTAATGTGTGACTTTTATTTCAGGCGTGTGACTTTTGTTATGAATCAAATTGTAAAGTTTGTTTTAACTTTTAAGCATGACTTTTGTTTCAGTTTTTTTTTTGTTATGATTTGGATTGTAGTGTTTATAAAACCAACTTATGTTCACATTCACAATTTATATATATGATTTTAATGATTTGCATATTGCTAGGTGGTTCTTGGATGATGATGATGAAGAGGATGATGTTCTTAAGCCCGAGAAATTGCTTCAAAGAACAGATCGAGGTGCGGGATGGCATCATGTTCAACAGCTTATGCATTGATCAGATCAACAGTGTTATGATATTTTTCGCATGAACCATAAAACATTTTAAAATTTGTTTAAGATGTTAGCGACGAGATATGAGTTACAAGAGATGAAATCTGAGTTCTAGGAATTATAATTTTTATAGGTTGCAACCGATTTTGAGCTTGTTGATTATACAATTCCACTTTATAACTTGTATATAAAGTTTTTATACAAGAACCATATAAAAATTTACACAGAGAGTCCATTATAACTTGTGTATAAGAATTTTTCACTTTTTCCAGTCATTCATGTCTACATGTTTTTCTATTCAAATATTTTTTCGTATATGTACACATTTTTCTGTCCATATGTTTTATATAATGTATACATATAAAAGTGGATCTTAAAATGTAAAGAAAAAAAATTGCAATCTATTGTAATAATTATATTTGCTTTATACATTTTAAATTTTGAGAAAATCTAAATTAAATATTAGATGCAATGAATAATATTAACTTAAAATTCAAAGGAAAAGAAACAAACCGCTAACGAGACCCCTTCCCGTTTTTATAAGGGCATAATTGTCCAAACAACACTTTATCCCCACACGAAAATATCTCATATGTAGGAAGTGTCTCTAAGTGTAAAAGAAAGTCATAAAGTGTCTAGATAGTAATCAATTCTTTGTATGATGTGTTTCAAGTTTTGTGGGATTCAAAATGATTACACAAACTACATATATACATCACATGTGCTTAAACACAATATATATATATATATACACGTTTAAAGTTGTTGGACCAAAAACACAAATGGAGAAAAAGAAGCAAAAAATCAAATTCTATATCAGAAAAATAAAATTAGTAGTCAATAAAACAGAACACGCAAAGAGGGTGATTGGTTGGATTGTAGCAAGAGACTTTAAACTTCAATTTATCTCAACAACTAGGCATGAATGTTTGAAATATCCTTTCGGGTTTGAATAGTGTTTCCGAATTTCGTTTCTATTTATAACACATCTTAGGTTTCCATACTAGTAAATTTACAAGTAAGGATCAAGGTCAAATATAACACATCAATTTCGAATCGGTTTCGTATCACATCCTATAACCCATAAAGTAACCATATATCATTCGGATCGCGTCATGTCAGATCGATTCATATACCCAAAGTAAACCTAAATTTTAAAAGAAAAAACATAAGAAATATAATATATATAATATATATATATATATGTGTGTGGTGTGTATATATATTTATATTTATATAGCTTGAGTTAATAATGTACTTTTTTAAAAGTTAATACTTATTCTTAGATATCATGAGATAAATACGAAATTGAATATTTGAAGTACATATTTTATGTTTCAAATATTTAATTGTATATCAATTTAGCCACTCAAATCAATTTTGAATAGTTTTTGATTTCGAAGGTCCATTCAGGTCAGTTAAAAATACTTGGATTCAGATGTTATGTAAACCTACAAAACTCATTTTTGTATTAATTTTTAGACAGAAATTAATGCCACGCCATTTACAATATATTAAAATTGCTAATTCAATGATTATGTAACCACGCAAACATTCTCTACATTACTCTACATTTGACAAGATTGGGCGTCGAGCT